>JARHVA010008059.1:280000-337500 GCA_037957365.1 Torreya grandis | reverse complement strand
GGTTCTCAACACATGAAATAGATATAGTACCAAACATAGGAACAAAATCAAAATTCAAAGAAGTGGTCTCAAGACTTGGGTACTAGGGGTGTCTTCCTTGGCTATTTATTTACCCTTGTTAGCTTCAAGGCTCAATTCCTTAGCCTTTTCTAGTTTAGTTTCTTCATCATCCTCCAAGTCAACTACCTCTCTTTCTACCACCTATGTCTATTAGGGAACTATAGGTAAGCCTTAAGATTTTTCAACCATAATACTACTTATGGAAGTCCTAGGCTTCTTTGTATAGATAATGGTGGTCTTTAGCTATGTGGAAAATCCTTACTAGCCTAGAGTAGTTGATTCACTTGTTGTTACCCCTATAGATGTATAATCTTGTGCCTAGGGAATAGCTATGGGAATTGAAACTATGCTAGAAAATAGTTGTTCATATACTTGTTCCTCCTCATAAATCCAAATTAATGGGATATCCCATTTTAGTTCCCTTGGGGTTAGGTTTAATTATCCTATGTTCCTTCTTAATAACTTTTAACTTTAGAGGGAGTCTTTGTGATGAGGATCCTCCTTGATCTTTTGATTTTTATATGGGCTAGCCCCTCCAGAAGTTTGAATGGGTTCATCTTGCATAAAGGGAATTTATAATTTCCAATTCCCTCATCACTATTGTAGGCTCTTATTGGATTATCCTTAAATGATCATCCTTCAATCCAGAAATTATTTCCATCTCTAAAATTTCTTAATCATTTTATGCATTTAGGAAAAATAAGTTATAATAATAATGCACATGGATATAAGGGATATTAAAACCTTGAATATTGTTTTGAATGTCTTTTTGGGGATCCCAATCCCTATGTGGAAGTGTGGGGAAGTGATAGCTTTTTATATTGCTACCAACCTCTCCAAGGTGTTATCTCATTGTATATACCATTAGGCCAATAACTATATGGTGACCAAAGGATGAAATTTTATTTGTCCTAGATAAATCCTCCTCTATATTCCACCACAATTGGAAAGTAATTTCTTTCTCAACCAAATTATTAGGTACATACTTTATAATGCATAGGGGGTGAACCTTGTTTCCCTAGAATATAATAATAGTGAAATATGGGTACATAAAATAGTCCCCTCTTATAAAAAGTGTTTTCACAAAGTGTGACCCAATCTTGAGCATTGGTGAACCATGGATAGCCTGCAAAACTGGAGGATAAAAATCCTAAAAAATACACACCATATTATTTGTGTAATCATAGATGTGTATAAATAAAAAATGGTTACAAATCATAGTTTTAATACAATCGATGGATGGGTTCCATAACTCACTAAGAACTTTATAAATTATCTGCATAATAACATCCAATAAATATAACATCATGTAAAAATGGCTTGCAAGAGTGAGATGCTTGTCTTTAGAGATGACTTGATCTCTCAAATTAAAATTGACTATCTCTCCCAATGTGAATGCGGCATCACTGGTCAACATCAAGTACAATAAAAATACCTAATCTAAATAAATAAAATGAATGTTGGGCATATCATAAAGTTTGTTTATTAGTGCCATACCTATCCACACTCCCATCCTAAACTTATTGATGGGAGTAGGATCCTTTAGATTCTTCACTTTGAATGTGATGGTCTCATTGGGGAGCAACCATGAAGACAACAATTTCTCCATTATATTCTCTTGATTCTACTAGACTAGCCTATGTTTTTGAAGTAAGCATCTAATATTGGCAATGAAAATTACCTTTAGAAGTTAGATCCCATGATGCATGATATAACCATATGATTTCTAAAATGATGTAGGAAAGCATATTGCATGACCTTAGTTGTTAAGAATAAGTCATGAAAGAGGTTGATGCATGGCATCACCTTAGAATTGGTAGCATCAAAAAGTAATCCTTATCTTTATAGGGATATAAAATCCTTGAGGAATAGTCACTTAGAGGGAGAGATATTTCCATTTAATGAGAATATATTCATAGAATCAACAATGTCCCATAATTCTAAATAATTTGTTTACCTATAGTCAAACATGGTAACATTGAATACTGTATCCATACATTCTTTTGAATCCTTGATTTAGTATTATGTGGTGGAATTGTACCCCTGAGTATCCTAGATGAATATGCCATTGTTATTTAATCAACAATGTCCCATAATTATGAATAATTTGTGTACCTATTATTGAATATGGTAACGTCAAAGAATGTATCCATAAATTATTTTGAATCCTTGATTTAGTATGCCAATGGTGGAACTATTCCCATAAATATCTTGGATGAAGATGCCATTATTATTTACATATTATTATATTGATTAGAGTCAAGATCTATGTGTTTTACATGTTCTAAAAATCATACAGCTTCCATTAGTCATTGATTTTTCATGCAGTATTCTCATAGGTAGTAGCTAGGGCTTTTGGTCATGTAGGATAGTAGTAGACTTAATGTGAAAGTTTATTTGTAAGCAATGAAGGATTAAATGGATTCACATCACACACACACACACACACACACACACACATCATTGAATACTAGTTCATGTGATATAAATGCCCAACATTCACCTATTTTATATTTTATACAAAGTTCAAAATTCATTAGTTTTAATGTGTTGGTGACTTTAGTATGTTATTAGAAAGTATTTTGGATTTATTTAGCTAATTATAGTAGGTCCTTTTGTTATTCAGTAGTTGGGTATTTAGGTTTTGTGTTGGGATTGGTATTTATAAAATAGCTACAATAAAAAGCCCAAAGACCTAATTTTCACTAGACAAAATGTTTGAAACAAAAAGTCTAAAGCATATGTATAAACCTCTTAGGATCTATCAGACAAAACGTCCATGATAAAAAATTTTAAGACCAAAAATTCTATCTAAAAAAATGTCTGAAACAAGATTTTTGAAGCATATTGTTAGAAAAAAAGTTCTAAAGATCTGAAAAAGTCCTAAATAAACAAAGTGTAAAAAAAACAAGTGTCGAAGAAGTTTCCAAAAAAATACCTAAATGTCAAACCTATCAGACAAAATGTCTAAACAAAAATATTAAACAAAATGCTTGATGAATAAGTCTCCAAATGATATTATTTAAATAAACAAAGTCTCAAATAAACAAAGTCCTAAAAACCTACATAGTTCAAAACATCATTGTTGACGTAGAAGATTGCACCCTTGGTAG
Organism: Torreya grandis; assembly: GCA_037957365.1. NCBI lineage: Eukaryota > Viridiplantae > Streptophyta > Pinopsida > Cupressales > Taxaceae > Torreya > Torreya grandis. Next base: position 334,327 of record JARHVA010008059.1, on the reverse strand, counting down.
GAGGCTGAGCTCTTGCCTTCCTCACACAACTATGGAAACTCCCCTCTCGCCTGTGGGACTGGCGAAGTTGGAAGGGAGAGTCTCTAGGTAAGGGCTAGCTCCCTTTGATGCATTTGATTTGTTCTAGTAAGTGCTAACACACACACACACACACACACACACACACACACACACACACACACACACACACACACACACACACACACACACATATATATATATGTATGTATGTATATATATATGGGTGGATGAAAAGGGAGAAAGATTGTAGGAAAACAAATCTACTCTAAAGGAGGTGATGCACCAAAATAAACTGACCTTCCCACACTCACACTTAAAATTAGACAAACACATACATACACTTTAAACTAGCAAAAGGACTAGACTACAAGAAACTTGGCAGGGAGGCTTTAATGGAAAATACAAAAAATAGAGATTCACCAAAGGTGCTGTGAAATGTACACTGTATAGTAATTTCTTCTATTTTTGCACTTCCAAATATAGCTCTCCTTGTCAGCTATAGAAATGTCACCTTATAAACATAGGTATGTTGGTGTTGAACCTGTGGAAGCATCAAGAAGAAATGACTAAACACAAACTAACACTCAGACATACACAGAGATATCTAACCAGGATAGAGGTAAAAAATGTGTTTTATTGATTTAGGTGAAAATTTGCTAGGGCTACACCTTACAAATGTGGAAGATCCTTTTTCAAATGACAAGTCTCCAATATATAGGAGAAAAAAGGAGGCCTTTTGGCACCCTTTTTACAAGTGACCCATGTGCCTTACGAGCATTTGGAAGAGTAGGATGCTTAAACATAAATGTTGTGTCATCCCTGACTCTAACTTTAGGCATTTTTTGACATGGCTGTGCCATTTCCCCATTAACTAAGACTGCTCCTTGAAGGCACCTACACAATTTGTTTTCTCATAAATGTGAAATGAAGAAAAATGGGTTGCACAGTTGGCCATTCACACCTTTTAATGATAAATTCATAGACATTGTTCCACCTGTTGGAGTAACTTCTTGAATCGATGCCTCCCTTTACCACTTAAACTATCTGCCTACTCCTACACTTGGCACTTTTGTCTTTTCCCTACCTTGTCTCTTTCTGGCTCTTTCGGCCCTCAGGCTATCTCTGGGTAGGATGCTACATTTTATGGGATCCTTTCATGGTTGGCGCTTGGGCATTTAAAAAACAATAGCCTTTTTATTGGCTTAAATTTGACGTTCGCACACCCGTCATCACTTGAAAACCAATGGCTAATTCACCCTCTTAAATTTGATGACTTCTAGGACATCACCATCCTTGGCTATTTCCTTTAAGTTTTCCTCCTAAGCACCTTCCCTAAGGGGAGGTGACCCTTCAGCCTTTGGAAAGTGCCCTTTTATTTGGCCAAGAGTCCCCTACAAGGGAATTTTCCCTTTGAGGTCCTTTGGCTCTTTGGCAGGTCTCTGTCTGCATTATTTCCCCAGGCTTTTTTGCTTTAGGCCCTTTTCTCACGAACAAAAAGTCTACGAGAATTGGTTGCCTCCAACTTTTTATGATTTTTAGTCTTTGCTTTAGTATTTTAAGTAGCCCCTCCAAATTCTATGGGATTTCCTCCTTTATGGTCTCTTTGAAGTGCCTTTGCCCTCCACAAGGGCTTATTGAACCTAGACTACCCTCTGCAAGGGCTCCTACCCTTCGACATTTGGGGCACCTCATTAAACTAACCCTTTAAACTAATCATGTTAAACCAAAGTATTGAACTAGTTTAATAGTTCAATGCTATGCACTGAGCTGATTAGACCAAAGGCAATCCATTGAACCATTTGATTGAACTGGTTCAATGGTTTAATGTTGCACGTTGATTGTTGAGCCAAGGCCATTGAACTCTTTGTTAAACCAAAGTGATGAACTTGAAGATTGAACCTAGGCTTGAAGTTGAAGTGATAGACTTGAAATGATGAGCCTAGGCCTGAAACAAGGCTGATTAAACTACCGATTGAATTAAACCATTGAACCAGTATGTTAAACTTTATCGATTGAACTCTACATTAAACCAAAGCTTTGAATCAAATTTGATTGAACTACCGATTGAACCAAGGATATGAACTAAAGTGATGGTTCAATGGTTAAAGATGTCAACCTTCCCTACAAATTTTCTTCAGATGAAGGCCCAAAAGAGCCTTGTAAACCCCAGCACCTTTTGAACTGATTTCTCATCTGCCAAGGATTTCACTTGCTGAGTCCAGAGAAAACCAAGCTGTACAAAGTCCATAGAAATGGACCTGTAGATTCTATATAAATTCTTAGACTTGTGCAAAATCAAAAAATGAATTGGCCTTAAATAGCAGGGGAAGAAGGGGACCAATTTTTTGCCTTGTTGGGCAAAAAATGGTCAACAAATTGGTGACTCCCAAGGGAAACATGCCTGCTATGCTTAGAAACTAGTTGCCTTAAAAATCCATTGGGCATGGGGCCAAATTGTAACTTTAAAATCAACAACAGCCCCGATAAATTTTAGAATCAATCACGAAGATTTACCTCAAAGGGAAAAGAAGAAACACACACAAGGCTAAGAAAACTACTAACATGTGCAGAAAGTACTTAGGGAAAATAGGGAAAGAAAACTGAAAACAACCTAATATATACAGCCAACCAGGTATTTTTGATTCCCTCCTAGATCAAATGGAAAGCTTTTATGTCTCCTTCCTAGCAAAAAGACTTATGGTGCCAGGCAAGTAGCTAAATGAAAAGGAGAGTTGGTGACCTGCTCTTCTTACCTGTCACTTGATTTGGCTTGTACCTGAGTGGAGATTCAAACATGCTTCTAACATATACGTACTCTATTTATTCTTGGAAGCTTGCCTCCTATTGGTTCTTTAGGTTGGTGTATCTCATCAAGAAATCAATTGCTGCCAGTTCATCACCATAAGCCCCTTGATATGCATCATTGACTGGCTTGTTCTCTTTTGCCTCATGCTTGGGTTCCATGGTATGAACATATTCCTTGATGATTTCAAAGAAGATATCTTTAGATTCACTAACCTCTTGAAGGGGTAAATCTGAAAAACTACATCCTCTTTAAATGCTTGTTTAAACCCCAATGCTACCTTCTTTGCTCTTATCCAGTTCATAGCCTCCTTGAAGAATAGTGCAACCTACCTCAATGAATTCAAATGAATCATTCACAACATGAAAAAGAGATTTTCCATGCTCCTCCATGTCACCTAAGGTGATATCCTCCTCATTCATACTCAAGGAGTCTCCCTGGTCAGTCATAAGCTAAGCATAATCTATATCAAGCAAGGCCTGATAGCTTTCTTGGAGGTGTGTGGATGGAGTGTATTCAGACATGGAATCTATTATTTGGTTTGAAACATCCATCACACATTCACTGAGGAGACCTGCTCTGGAATCCAATTTTGCAATCTGCCTATCCATATCTTCCTAGAAAAGCCTTTCTTAGAAGTCACAATCATCATCAGGAGCAGGAGAAACCCCATCTTCTTCAAGGTTTTGAGCAAAACCTTTCTCTTCTTCTTCCTTTCTACCCCAAGATTCCACTATTTGCTTCCAACTCATGATCTTGGGATTGGAATCTTGCTCCTGTGAATAGGCAGCAACTTTATCCTCTTCAAGGTCCTAAGCTGGTTCATGATGTTCCTTCTTCTAGGTCAAAATTTGGAGATCATGTTGATAGACTTGAGGAGGTTGGGGAAGATTTGGGAGGGTCTGCTCATGTACAAGATGAGCTATCTGAAAAGAGGCATGCTAAAAAGCTAGGCACACAGGATTGAGGGTAGGATCGATTGATGCATCAGATGAGTCAGAATGAGCAAGTGCCATCTGATAGAAAGGATTTGGAAAATAAGAGGAAGTTTTCTCTAGAATAGGAGAGGGCAGATGTTGGGTCAAAATTTCTTGGTTTTCATCTCTCCACTTCACCAACACTTCATCAATATTGAAATTATCTTATGGATTAGTGGAAGGGGTGTTTTTTGGCATCAACTCCTCTATAGGGTCTGAAAGCTCCATCTCTCTTTCTCTAAGTAGTCTCATCTTCTTTTCTAATTCCTCAATCCACCTACCTAGATCATCCTCATTTTGTACCTCTTAGAGCTTGTGGGAGCCATCATAGAGATGGGGAGTGCATGAAGATTGCCATGAAATGCAAGGAGATTCTTGAGGAAGGGTGGGAGGGATTTGAAAAGGACTAACCTCATCTTGTACCTCACCCTCTTAGACAATGTCTTTTGCCCCCTTGTTCCATGACTCAACCACTTTATTCCAGCTCAAGATATTCAGACTGGGCATCTCCTTTGGGGATGGTGGGGCCATAATGTGAGAGGGTAGTGAAGATTTAGATTCCACTTCCCTCACTACCAAAATGGACTGCTATACTTGAAGGTTTGCCAATTCGATCTATCTATCAAGATTAGCCTTAAACACAAGATTTGCTATTTTGAAACTCTCCTCAACATGATTGGGGAAAGGATTTTGACAAGCTTGACTTGGCTCATAATCAAGGATTATATATGACTGATATGATACTTGGGGCAATGAGTATGCAGGTTGATAGACTTGGTAAGGCTGCCTCTCATGAATACTTAGCTTCTCTTCCAAAGATGCAATCAAACCACTCACATCTAACATCTCACTTGTAAGCCTATGCCAATTGGCTCTTTCAATGGGAGTCCATTCCTTCTTAACCTAATCCAGTGCATTTCTCACTTGATGGATGATATGATCAGGAAGTTGTTAGCCACATCCCTTTTTGGTGTCAAGATCTATTACATATTTTTTGTATCCCAGCAATGCTCATTTGAAGGCAAAAATGGCTTGATTGGCAAAGAGATTGGGTTGAGTGGGAGAAGTGACATATTGAGAAGACTAGGCATAAGGCTGATATAGCTTATGGTAGGGTTGAGACTAGTCATATTAAACTTGATAAGGATCAACATAAGGATGGCAAGGATCATAGCCATGCTGGCCAAGGAAAAAAGGGTCCATGGCTCTGAATAATGGGGGTATACATACCAAAATATTATTTCTTGATGGTACAATACCAAAACTACTTAACAAATTGATTTAACTCAGAGTCACCATTGGTGTTTAATGCAAAAGCCTCCAAAGGCTGGTTGGTTGAAGAACATACCAAAATTTCTTCAACCCTATGGAAAGAACTCATCCTAGTTGGTCCCACTGGGCATGCCAAAACTATTGACGTGGAAGATTGTACCCTTGGTAGGAGGCTGAGCTCTTGCCTTCCTCACACAAATATGGAAACTCCCCTCTCACCGATGGGACCAACAAAGCTAGAGGGGAGAGTCTCTAGGTAAGGGCTAGCTCCTTTTGATGCATCTAATTTATTCCAGTAAGTGCTAACACACACACACACACACATAATGGGGAGGATGAAAAGGGAGAAAGATTGCAGGAAAAAAAATCCACTCTAAAGGAGGTGATGCACCAAAATAAACCAACCTTCCCACACTCACACTTAAAATTAGACAAACACATACATACACTTTAAACTAGCAGAAGGACCAGACTACAAGAAACTTGGTAGGGAGGCTTTAATGGAAAATATAGAAAATAGAGATTCACCAAAGGTGTTGTGAAATGCACACTATATAGTAATTTCTTCTATTTTTACACTTCCAAATACAACTCTCCTTGTTAGCTATAGAAATAGCACCTTATAGACACCAGGTATGTTGGTGTTGAATTTGTGGAAGCATCAAGAAGCAATGACTAAACACAAACTAACACTTAGACATACATAGAGATATCTAACCAGGATAGAGGTAAAAAATGCATTTTATTGATTCAAGTGAAAATTTTCCAGGGCTATGCCTTACAAATGTGGAAGATCCTTTTTCAAATGACAAGTCTCCAATATATAAGAAAAAAAAGGAGGCCTTTTGGTGCCCTTTTTACAAGTGACCCATGTGCCTTACGAGAATTGGGAAGAGCAGGCTACTTAAACATAAATGCTATGTCAACCCTGGCTCTAACTTTAGGTGTTTTTTGACATGGCCCACCATTTCCCCATTAACCGAGATTGCTCCTTAAAGGCACCTATGTAGTTTGTCTGCTCATAAATGTGAAATGAAGAAAAATGAGTCGCACAATTGGCCGTTTGCACCTTCTAATGGTCAATTCATAGACACTGTTTCACCTACTGGAGTAAATTCTTGAATCGATGCCTCCCTTCACCACTTATACTATCTACTTGCTCCTGCACTTGGCACTTTTGTCTTTTCCCTACCTTGTCTCTTTCTAGCTCTTTTGGCCCTCGGGTTATCTCTAAGTGGATCACTACATTCCTTGGGCTCCTTTCATGGTTGGCACTTGGGCATTTAAAAAAAACAACCTTTTTACTAGCTTAAATTTGATGTTCACGCACCTGTCATCACTTGAAAACCAATGGCTAATTCACCCTCTTAAAGTTGACAGCTTTTGGGATGTCACCGTCCTTGGCTATTTCCTTTGGGTTTTCCTCCTTAGCACCTTCCCAAAGGGGAGGTGACCCTTCAACCTTTGGAAAGTGCCCCTTTATTTGGCCAAGAGTCCCCCACAAGGGTATCTACCCTTTAGGGTCCTTCAGCTCTTTGGTAGGTCTCTGTCTACATTGTTTCCTTGGGCTTTTTTACTTTGGGCCCTTTTCTCGTAGACAAAAAGTCCATGAGATTTGGCCACCTCCAAATTTCTACACTTTTTAGTCTTTGGTTTAGTATTTTGAGAAACCCATCTAAATTTTGTGGGCTTTCCTCCTTTGTGGTCTCTTTGAAGTGCCTTTGCCCTCCGCAAGGGCTTATTGAACCTAGACTGCCCTTCACAAGGGCTCTTCCCCTTCAGCTTTTGGGGCACCTCATTAAACTGACACTTTGAACCAAAGCATTGAACTAGTTTAATGGTTCAATGCTACATGCTGAGCCAATTAGACCAAAGGCAGTCCATTGAACTGTTTGATTGAGCCAGTTTAATGGTTTAATGCTACGTGCCGATTGTTGAGCCAAGGCCATTGAACTCTTTGTTAAACCAAAGTGATGAACTTAAAGATTGAACCCAGGCTTGAAGTTGAAGTGATAGACTTGAAATGATGAGCCAAGGCCTGAAACAAGGTTGATTAAACTGTTGATTGAATTAAACCATTGAACCAGTCTGTTGAACTTTGTTGATTGAACTCTACATTGAACCAAAGCTTTGAATCAAAGCTGATTAAACTGCCAATTAAACCAAGGCTGTGAATTAAAGCAATGGTTCAATGGTTTAAAGATGCCAACCTTCCCTACAAATTTTCTTTAGATGAAGGCCCAAAAGAGCCTTGTAAACCCTAGCACCTTTTGAACTAATTTCTCATCTGCCAAGGATTTCACCTACTGAGTCCATAGAAAACCAAGCTCTGTAGAGTCCATAGAAATTGACCTGTAGAGTCTGTAGAAATTCCTAGACTTATGCAAAATCAAAAAATGAATTGGCCTTAAATAACAAGGGAAGAAGGGACTGATTTTTTGCCCTATTGGGAAAAAAATGGTCAACAATCATGAAAAGGCATTAATAGAGTTAGCTCATAAAATATGCAATACCATGCTAAATTACCAAATTCTTCTAAATATGAAAAATAATAATCCATTTGCTTAAGAAATGCTACAAACATATAGAATAAAGGCTCAACAACAAGGCCAACATCTAAGAAATGTGGGTCCCCATCTCTTTAAGAAGAAAAAGGGGGTGTTGGGTACAAAAACTAGTGAATTATAAGGGTAATAATCCTAAGTATTTGAAAACCTAGAATTTTAATTAGTAACCCTAAATAAAACATGAACCATGTCATAAAATAAATACTAAACTCAAAAAAATGAAAGAGACTCCTAAGAATATTCACACTGTTGATGTGGTTTTTATGCACACCATAGTCAACAAGGTATCCTCTAACATTCTAGGATATTAATGGAGATAAACTCCACTCTAGGGCATGAGTTGTAGGTATGTGGTTTGAAAAACCTATTGATGGAATATCTGGTATGGCAAGTAGGTTGTTAATAAGATTTTTGGACAAAGGTGTGGTTCCTAAAGGGTAGTGAATTCCTACATGAATTAGATGGGTGGCTTGTTTCTAATCTAAAGTGGATAGATCTAAAAAAACTCAAAAAGGTGGTAAGGGTAAGGAGGAAAATAATATTATATGGTTTTCAAGAATAACCTCTCTAGATGGTTTCTAAATGAACAGGTGCTTTCAAAAACCTATGCATGTTGCAAGTAGTTATTGCACACACACAATCAAACATAGTTTATAAGTCTAAGGGGATACTAATATAGGAAAATCACACTTCTTAGTCAAATGTTTCCCCTTTTAGATAAACTATTGCACACCCTTAATCAGGAGATTATGTTTTGGGCTAATGAGGTATCTAAAGTATCTTTTGTACACACAAAAAACTATATCAAAATAAATCACTCATGCACATTTAGAATTATGAATCAATCAACTTAATTACCAATAATCAATGTAATTTTCCAATCCTTTAATAGATTTTTCACATATAAGAATATCATATTAATCAAGACAAGAGATAATGCATCAAAAAAAAATCACACTAATCAAAATTGAATCATGCAACCAAAAAGATAATCCTAATCACAAAAAAATTAGAGAGAGAATACACAAACACATTTACTAATAATCAAAATTGATGTTGCTCCTATATATTGGAAAATTTCTCACCCCTCCAACTAGTGGATTAAAATTGTTTAAATAGGCTTTTGGAAGGGGTCACCTCATCCTCCAAGTCTATGCAAAGTCATTACATGTGATATTTATAACTTTAGTTCTAACTATGGTTGAAACTATAAAAGAGTATTTTTAGAGTCATTAATTTACGTTAGCCTTTATAAAATCTATGAAACCTATGCATGTGCAAAAAGAAGGGTAATTTATTACAATTAAAGCTTGAACTAAATGAAAACTACATTTATAAATCAATAATTTTTTAAAAATTTGTGATAATAGCCTATCAAATACTTTAAGTTAACCATTATAATGGAACTTAGACATGTGTTAAGGACAAGTGCCCCTTTACCAATGTCTTAAAACCAAAATCATTACTTAACTAGGACTAAACTCCCATTATTATGCGTTTAATGTTTCCCCTACCTTTATAGAATATAAAACTCCTTCAAAAGGATTGACAAGGTCTTTATTTGAAAATAATATGTTGTGTCAACTCAATCTTTGAGATTCCTAAGTAACTACAGTCTTCTCTTGTTCTACTGCTAGATCTTCCTTTTTATATTCACTAGCAAGATTAAGTCTAAGACTCATTTGTTATTCACTGTATCATAATCCAATGTCTCATTTATATGTAGTAATTTACATGCTGAGCTATCCATTTAACTAAAACATGACCATTATTATCTTTTGGCACATGACCCTACTATTTGTTTTCTTGAAATGAGATCAAAGTCAATTATTACCTCCAAGCTCATGAGATCATGACAAGTGTCAATTTTATACTAGCTCCAGGACCTTTAAAAAGTATCATTTCTCTCACACCATTGGATCTATTTGTATGAATAAATGTAGTGTGTTTATCTTTGGATTATTTGAATCCAAATGGATATCTACCATGACTAAAAATTGATGTCTGTGTGCCCATTATTTGACATCTGTGTGACTATCATTGATGTTTGCATGACCATCAATATTTGAACCCCAATGGATAATTTATGATATTTATTTTGAAATTTTCATGAATATCAATGATGTCTATGTGACCATCACACTTTGAACACCAAACGGTTAATTGTTAAGCTTAATTTTGATGTCTACACACCCATGATTTGATGTCCATGTGATTGTCATTGATGTCCATAAAACATCAATATTTGAACCCCAATGGATAATTTATAAGATTTATATTGACATCCATGTGATTATTAATGATGTATACATGACCATAAATGGCATCCACATGACAATCACACTTTGAACACCAAATGGTTAATTGTTGAGCTTAATTTTTCTGTCTATACACACATCTTATTCTATAAGTTAATATTTGAAGGCTTATATCTTGAGATAAAAATCTCATCAAGAAATGAATTTTGTAGAGTAATATCTTAGCACCAAAAACATTGATTCCATGTGATCTTTCAGACCCATGAGGCTTTTTGAGCATACTTATAAAATGCACAAGTAAGTTAGACCATGTATTTCTGCATGACATCCTAGTGATGATCTGGCTCTTCACAACTTGTGTAAGTCATTTTTAATCCTTCAAAGCTCTAAAAATTTGATAATTTTTTTAGTCTAAGAAAAATCTTGGTATGTGGGACAAAATTGGTAATGTTGATCTCCCATCATTAGATCTATAGTGTGAGTTAATGCACACTGTAGATATAAGTGCTTGAATTTTGACTTTATGCATGAGTTTGACACCTATTTCCTTTAGGTTGGTCCATTTTTGTGGAAAAAAATTAGAATAAAATAAATAATCTTTTCAGAGACTATAAAAAAAAAGTCTAGCCCCATGTGAACAATAGACTAGACTAGGAATTACTATGAATCTTTTTGGACTAAAGTTTTGGGATAAATCTTCAGGCTAAGTTTAAAATATAATAAAGTGTTCCATAGTAAATTTATATCCCTCATTTATTTGAATCTTATTTTTTTTTAAATTACCTAGGCTAACATACTTAGACTGGGAGTGTGTGTGAGTTGTATATATTGAATAATATAGCTAGGTCCAACTAGCTGCACTTTGTAGGAATTTTTTACCAAGCTTCTAATAGACTTAGACTCTGAGCCAAACTGGAATATGGTGCACTAAAAAATCCATAGTTAACATGATTTAAACATATATCCAATTAAATTATTAAAGACCAAGGGCTACTCAAAATAAAAAGTCAATTTAATCATTAAAGTATGAATCCCCTAGGCAGTGTTATCATAAGTGAGACCCATTAAAACTACAACATGTAAACATAAAAATCAAATATTATCAAAATTAGATGAAGTCAAATAAATATTATGTGATAATAGACTAGATCATCACAACATATTTAATATTGGTTCCTAATCAAGTTGAATGTTCAATTTATAGCACAAATTTGCAAAATTTGAATAAGGGTCCCTATTTTCTAAAATGGGGGTGTGTTGGGTACAACAAATAGTGACTCACAGGGGGAATAATCCTAAGTATTTAATAACTTTGGTTATCAATCCTTAAATTAATCATGAAGTGTGCCATAGAAAATAATTAAATTAGAAACATGAAAGAGACTCTTAAGTTGATTCACATAACATACTTTCCTTCCAATTTTTTGGATCTATGTGTGTCAAATTTATAATTTATTTAACCCTTATTGTGATGAGTTTTTCAAAGGTTTGATGAAGCTATAAGTTTCATTTTGGTTTCTCTTAAAATTCATTACATCAAGGGAAGCTCATGCATTTCTCTATTGCCAGCCATACATCTATAGCCCTGATAGATATACCTTAGGCTCATTTTCTTCTCTTTCCATTATTTTTTTAAAACCATGATACATGGTACATTGACCTTATTTCATCATGTGAGCCTTTTGATTTTATTTTGATTTTATTTTTCTCTTTTGAACTGATCAATTATTTTTTTATTTTATTTTTCTTTTATTCTTGAATGAAAAGAGAAGAGATAGAACCCTAATGAGATGGTAGAATTATAAAATTGATCATTACTAGAAAGTCCCTACCAGCTACACCTATACATTGAATTATCATTTCCAATAGGTATTTAATGTGATAAGAAAATTTGATCTAATAAAACAAGAAAAAGTTCTAAATTTGTATGAATTACTTTGAGAAAAAATTCCACATACTTGGTGACATTATTCAATTGTGACAATATCATAATGGTTCATGATTACATACCTCTATCCTGAAGACTAAAAAAACACAACTATGCCCAATCTATAAACTAGTCCTAAATTTCCAAATTTTAATTTTTCCCATTTCCAAAAGTCATAAGCTCAATTGGTTGGGATTTTTAGCTTGGATACAGTTAGAGAAAACATAATTTAGATTGCTAAAAAAAAAACTAAACTAAGAAAGAAAGAAATCTAACCTAAGAAAGCAAGAAATCTAACCTAAGAAAGTAGGAAATCAAATCTAATCCTATAGCTACAATCATTTGTCCCTTATTACTTAGTAACATCAGTAGATGACACATCCCTAAATTAGTGTTTTAGAAACTATCCATTGACTAGATATGTAAGCTTATTGCCTTGTAGGTCCTTCAGATGAAATGCATTTTTGCACAAGATCTGTAAAATCTAGTATGGCCCAATCCATAGTGGGTCAAAATTACCATTATGCCATTTATTATCATGGGATTTATCCCAAAGTAGCACTAGATCCATAATTTTTAATGTTCCAACCTTTGCTTTCTTATCAAACCACATCTTGACCACATCTTAGTGTTTATTGAATATCTATAAGGCCTCAATCCTTGAATCTTTCTATTTCTTCACATGGTTCCATGTAGTCATCTATGAATTGATAGGTGGTTAAATTTAGCATGATTGGGAATATAGGCTTGTGTCCATACCCCAATAGATAGGGTGAAGCCTTAAAGTCTTGATTATATTTCATTCAATTTGACCACAGAGCATACTTTTAATAAATTGAGCCAATCTTTGGGTTTGTCCCTTGGTAATTTTTTAATTACATCTATTAGATTTTTATTCATTAATTCTACTAGTCTATTTCCATGGGGGTAATGGTTAGAATATGACTTAATAATAATCTATTTGTCATGTGCCCAACTAGTAAATTCTACTAATATGAAAGTCTATCCATTATCACAAACTAAAGAAATAGGTGTGCTAAATTTAGTTATTATGCATTCCTCTAAGAAGTGGATCACATCTTGTGATCTAAAATTATTTATGGTCATAGATTTAGTCCATCTAGTAAAGTAGTTTGTAGTAGTAATCAAAAACTTATGGCCTATCGAGGAATTTGAGTTAATGACACCAATGAAGTTTAAACCCCATTGGGTAAATGGGCTTCCTTTAATAACTAGTTGTAAAGGCATTGTTACGTATACTTCTCTTTTAGCTAGAGATTGACATTCGTGGCATGTTATTATATGAATGTGAACATCCTTAAAAAAATTTGGCCAATAGTAGCCCATTCTTAAGATCTTATGGGATGTGGTATTTTTAGAAGGATGACTAATACTTATTTTTTAAAGCAAGTTTTCCAAAATTTCTTTAGCTTCCTCTATAAATACACACCTAAAATAAATTCCTTCATATTTTTTCTATAGAGAATCCCCTTCTTGATCATGAAATGGGCATCTCTAAGCCTCAAATCTCTTCTTTGCTCTCTGTTAAGTTTTGAGGAACAAGTGGCCACAAGAAAATACTATATGACATCAGTATACCATTCTCCTTTAGATACTTGAGCCTCATATACCTCTTTAATGGTGATGCATGGATTTGGTTCAATCATAAGCTAAACAAGTCCTTGACCTCAAATGATCTTTACAAGCTTGATCTCTATGTTGAATTCTTACAGCTTGGCCATCCATTTGTCTCCATGTTAGCCTGATAGTTGGATCAAACATGATGGTAATGATTTTATTCCTTAAGATATATTGTAAAAATTTCTTAGTACTTTGACTAAGGTGAAAATCTATTTGTCAATAATAGAGTATTTGAGCTCTGCATATTTTAGATTTGTAATCATGAATGCAATTGGATTCTCAGATTCATTCTTTTTTTGCATTATGACAATAACAATTTTATGTTCTAAAGTAAATAAATATAGGTAGAAATATTTATTAAAATTTGTATTAATTAGTATTGGAGCCTACGATATTTTATCTTTAATGTCCTAGAAGGACTTTTAGGCTTCAACTATCCACTCTATTTGTCATCCTAATTAAGCATGGCATTTAGAGGCCTAATGATCTCTATAAATTCTGAGATGAACTTCCTTACAAAGTTAATCTTTTAAAAGAATGATTTGAACTCCTTGTTATTTAGGGGTGTAATCCTTGAAATTCCTTGAATTATATTTGGATCAATGGTGATCTTATCCTTGGTGATGATGTGCCCCAAAATCTTTCCTTTACTTACTAAAAATATGCTCTTCTTTAGGTTTAGTGAAATACCAAACCTTCTACATCTCTCAAATATGGATTATAAGTGACTTATGTGATCCTTTATATTATTTGAAAACACCATAATGTATCCATGTAGATGATTATGCATTTCATGTTAGTCCTTCGAAAGTATGATCCATGGCACACTAGAAAGTAGCCCTTACATTTATCAAGCCAAATGGAATCCTTTTATATGCACAAGTTCCCCATTTCATGGTAAACATTATCTTCATTCTATCCTTAGATTGTACCAGAACTTGATTATATCTTGAGAATCCATCCAAAAAGGACATCATTTTAGAACCACTTACTATCTATATCACCTCATCTAGAGAAGGTATGGGATAACTGTCATTTTTAAAAGCTATATTTAGATTCCTAAAATCCACATTGAGTCTTATCTCACCATTATCCACCTAATTAGAATTCTTATGGGAAAGATGATTATACTTAATATCTTATCCACTTCTCCATGGATGAGAGGCTCTAAGATAGGATTGACTAGCCTATACCTCTATCTGAATGGCTTATGATTTAGCTTTAAGGGAATCTATGAGTAATGACTTGTGGGTCATATAATTTCAAGTCTTCATATGTCTAATTGATTCCATCTCTATATCAAGTGATTAGATTCTTCATTCATTGTCTCTCTTCTCGGGTGTAACTAAGACCAATATTAACATATCATGGGTTGTGTTCATCTCCTAGATTTTTAATTTTAAAGTCTAATTCATTGAATTTGGGCTACCTAAGTTACTGAGATTAAGGGTATATACCAAATGACCTCTCTAAAGAGACCAACCCAACTAGGATGTGATTTTATTCAAGTTAGAGAATACCTCCCATGTATGATTCTTCTTGAAAGAGGTGATTAATATCTTTGTCATCAATGATTTGGGACTCAAATTTCCCTAAAATTTTTAGAGACTAAATAATTTGCTGGTCATCATCAAAGACTTGGAAATTTTCTATGTTATCAGGAACAAAGGGACAAGGTACTAATTCTATATAGAACCTCTTTACCTTAGATTCTTGAAGGGGTTCCAAATTAGTAGTAGCAATAACTAGTGAATTGACAACTTGATTTTTCTCTCTGGGAAGGGATACTATGTGGAAAGATTTGAAGATTTCGATCAAGTCTCATGATTTATGCTTGTACCTTCTTAATTAAGATATCTTTCATTGATATTTATTTCTAATTTGGTTAACTACTAGTTATAAGTCACTAAATACTAATACTTGCTTTACATTATTCATAAGTACAAATTTTAATCCCAAAATTAAAGCCTCATACTCATCTCTATTGTTCATGCATGGAAATTGAAATATGTACACTACCAAGAACTTTTTACCTTATAGATCAAACAATTAGATTCCCATGCTTAATCCTTACTTAGATCTATCACTATCAAAGTGTAAAGCCCATAACTATTTGGAACCTTCAGGTTATAGATTTTGTACTTGATTTTGAGTAGTTAAAGTATAAATACCAAGTCTAGGAGACTCATACTTTACCTTTCCATTATTAACATTGTATTCTATGAGGGGATACTTCATTCTCAGTTCTCTATCAATTTTGATTTGATTTGTAACTCCTCTCCATGGAAGCCATAAATGAAATAAGTCTATACAAAGATATTCATCAAGTACTTTGGACTAGTCTCTACTTAATAGTAGACTATAGCCTTTAGGTATGTCTACCACCAAGATATCAATGGTCATCTAAATGCATAGTTTGAATTCTACTTAGATATACACATCCCTTAGTTCACCAACTACAGGCACTATTATTTTATCCAATTATGAAATTGTCCTCTTTGAAGGGCTTGGCATCAAACCAAGATTTTGATATATAGAAGTAGGAATGATAGTTGTAGAAGCTCGAAAATAAACTAAATAATTATGAATGTTCTTATTGAAAGCCTTGATAGTCAGAAAAAAGGGTGAAACTTGTGGCTTGCTCTTATAGATAACAATGGTGTTAGATGCTTTCAATTGCTCGATAGGAATCTTCCCTATAATAGACTTATAGAGAATCTCTTTTTATTTGGTAATTTGAGATAACTCATGAAGATTTATATTTGTTTTTATCTTCTTCATGTATTCAATAATGTTATATCCTCCCTTACTAGGTTCTTCCTTGGTTTGAGGCTGATCATTCACTTTTAGCAGAGGTGGACTATTATTATCTTTTGGATTAGGTGGAATTGTAGTAGTATTTGGAGTAGTTAATATTTTAATTTTTTTCTTATTCCTTAGATTTTATCTAGCTTTATGAAATTTTTGAAAAGCATGAAATTCATTTGTGTTATCCTCTAGCTCAATATCATCTTCACATGAAAATGGAAACTTATAAGTTTCAAAGAACATGGTAGTGCTAGAAGGGCCAAGATCTATATGATATTTAGGTATATTATGGATCTGGTCTTGCCTAACCACCTCTCTTTGAAATATTTTGAATGTGGTACAAAATTTAATGTAGTTGAGCTCACCATGCTCAAAAGTATTATGAATTTTTGACCAATTAAAAAGAGTTGTTTTTACTATGTTGATCTATAGGAGCTTATTAGGATACTCCATATTATTTATGGGCATATTGAATGGCCTATTGTACCTTTGTAATGTAGGATTATGATTTTCATTTGGGGTATTAACATTACCCATCTTCCATTGCATGCCTAGGAAGTCATTGATTAGCTTTTGAACCATCTTCTAAATATCCTTGAGTTCTACCTTCATAGAGTTAGTGCCTAATAAAATAATAGGAGGAAATGTAGTTGATTGTTGATTCTATTGGTAGATATTTCCTTGCATGTGATTGTTTAATAATCTATAGTTTGGTTGCATCATTTATGCCATGAGAGGTAGCATATATAGTTAGTTCTAATTGAGTGTTGGGACATTCTTCCTTACATGTGAAATCAAATTCAATGTGGGAAAGTCATTATGGATGTTAGCCATAATGGGAACCTAATGATTAAGATGTCTATCAATATTAATGGTTTTTTTGAATGCCCTACCAAATTATTAGTTGTAGTAGCTCTCCTCAAGAACATTGAAATAATTAGATCTAGTGTATTATTATACATTTCCAATACTAAAATTTATTATGGATTATAGCTTCGAGTTAACCAATTGTCCATCTTTTGAAATATCATGTTGAAAGAATGGATAGGCTCATTAGGGTCTCTCTTCATACTAGCGAAGAGCTAGTATATTATGCTAGGACTAGTAACCTATCCAAATTATGTAAGAAAATTAGCTTAACACTCATCCCAAGAATTGATGGAGTTTTTTGTTAGATTTAAATACCAATCATAACCAACATCCATTAATGTAAAAGGTAATAATCTACATGAAACATTTTCATGAACAACATTCATTAATCTCAAAGTAGCTTTGAAATATTTGAAATGTTCTTTTGTTATCCTTGAAATTGAAGGAGAAAATCATGGTAGATACTTCTTAGGATTCATAACAGGCAAATGATGCATGTCTCCTAAGACTGCAATAGAAGATCTAACTAACCAAGGTGGTTATTGAGCCATAGGCTGATTAACTGGTAAAGGGTTCCTAATTATAGGAGGTAGATTTTTATGAAATGGGGTTGTTAGCATAGTTCTAAGTCTCCTATGATTTGACAAGGGTGATACTAGAAAACTAGCCTAATAATTAGATATGATCACTCTCATGGGTGACTCTAGTGCAGCTCTTTACAAAGGATACTACTATTATCAAAGGTTAAGGTCCTCTTTCTAGCACTAGTGAAACTGTTGATGTGAATTTTATGCACACCACAATCAATGAGTTATCCTCTAATGTTTTAAGATCTCAATGGAGGAAAACTCCACTCTAAAGCATGAGTATTAGGTAAGCAATTTGAAAAAATTATTAATGGAATAGATGGTAGGGCATGTACGTTATTGACAAGATTTTTGGATGGAGGTGTGGTTCTTAAATGGTAGTGAATTACTATGTGAGTTAGATGGGTGGCTGGTTGTTAATCTAAAGTGGACAGATCTAAAAAAACTCAAAATGGAGGGAAGGGTAAGGTATAAAATAAGATTATATGGTTTTTAGGAATCACCTCTCTGGCTAGTTGCTAAATGAACAAGTGCTTTAAAAAACCTATGCCTATAGTAAGTAGATATTATACACATACAGTCAAACATAATTTAGAAGTCTAAGGGGATAATAAATTAGAAAACTCATAAGTCTCCGTCAAATGTTGCCCCTTTTAGATTAGATGTTGAACACCCTTAACTAGGAGATTATGGCTTAGGATAATGAGGTATCTGAGGTAGCTTTTTCACACATAGAAAACCATATCAAAAGAAAGCACTCATACACATTCAAAATTGCGAATCAATTAACTTAATTTCAAATAATCAATGTAATTTACTAATACTTTAATAACTTTTTCACATCTAATGTCAGGAGAAGAAACACCTACAATAATCAATATGCTCTGATACTAACTGTTAGATGACCCCTTATCCAACGGAAGCACAATTGATTACTTTCTTATAAGCAATTAAACACGGAATTATACCAGAATGATAAAGTACCTAGAAACTTGAGACAACAAAGAATTTGAGAGACAATACACACTCTTTGTATTAAATACTACTAGAAGAAAATACAATAAGGAAGATGCCACTTCTTCCTCCACCTCAAAGGATTGCCACACCTTAAGACCTTCTTCCCTCTCTCTCTTGCTCAACACAACAACTCTAAAGCTTGAGTTATTATCCCTCCTTGAATGCTTCAGCTTGTCTCCTTGACCTTGCTAGCTTCAATGCTTTTACTTGCCTTCTTGATTATTACAATACATGCCTTATGGGTCTTTAAATAGGATCCCATGCTTATAAAAATAGAACTCTAGTTACAATAATTAGACACGCAGCTCGTGACTATAATTAGTCATTTGACATGCAAACACTCGCTTCACTTAACTAACTGTTCGTCAACAGCAATTCTGGAAATACACAGGCAACTGACGCCGGTCCCTGCTTGTCTGGTACTGCCGACATTGGCCAACTGTCTGCCATCGCCAGTCTCCTTCTCCACTTTATTTGACCAATGTCGGTCATACTGCTGACGCCAGTGGCTCTAGTTATTCAGCATCCTTCCTTGTGTCTGCAAATAGTTGAAGCTTTTAGCTCCACACCTTAACAATCTCCCACTTGGAGATAAATAGCTGCAACTTGTACCTGTACCTATACACCATCTATTTTGTTCCTTAGGCTCTGTATCCCTCTTTAAAGTCACTCTTGAAGACCAACCACCATGCAAACCTGTGATGCAATACCTATATCTTATGCCACAAGAATTCTGCTGCTCCCAAATTCTTCATGACATACTTCTGAACCAACTCTACCCTTAGCTCAAAAAACTCCCTGTATATGAAACCCTACAACAAGTAACACAATACAGTAACAGGATAATGTAGCTAATATTATCCAACTTGGTAAAGATAAAATACAATGGTCAAACCTCCATTGTCTGCAGCCTAAACAAGACCATATACCATAGCCTTCTGTCTCATGTGTCCATCCACTCTCTTCTCTAATATGGGAATCCATCCCTCTATCTAGTGCTTTCTTCCAACTGACAACTCTACCAAAAAATACCTATTTGGTTCTACTCAAGGACTCGCACTCCTCATCCATGCCAAGCTCCCACTATTTCTAGATTCTACCTGCATTGCTTCTTCCATCTTCCTAGTTCATGACTATCAGTAAGCAATATAAAGAAGGTGAACAACAAATATGAGGTTCACATGCCTTCCTAACTTCCAAATGGGTGTTTGAGACTTATTGATTCACCGAACATCCATTTCAGTGACCAAAATTGGCCATCTCCCAGTCTGCTCCTGACCGATGTTGGTTCCCTGCACTGACCCTAACTGCCGACATCATTTCCCTAGTTGACGCCAGTGTCCCCCTACTGATGTCAGTCCTTATGACCAACATCAGACTTCTCCTGCCCGACCCACTAACCCTGCTGGTCTGCACATGACCGATGTCGATATCTGGCTGACTGACGTTGGTCCCATGTGACTGACATCGGCATTTGTGTGTTCCTGTAAGTGATGAAATTTTCATCCGTGAGCTCTTCTTGGATCAAACCTCTATCCATGCTACCCTACTCAGATTTATTCAGCCCCTGTGACTGATCTTTGTCCCTCATTTCCTCCATAAACACCAAGGCTTCTTTGTTCCTATCAAAAGCACCAAATTTCCTCTTTCTGTAATGAACTCTATCTATGCTTTCCAAATTTGAACACATACCTTTTGAATCAAGAACTTCCATTCCCTTCTTATTCATGTGACCAAGCCTATTAGGCCACATCTTTGAATCTACACCAGAAGTAGAATCAATAATACAAGTAGACAGATAAAGAGTATCTACTTTCTTACCTCTTGCTAGAACAAGTGTTCCCTTGGTAACCTTCCAAGAATCCACTGTGAGGGTTATTATGCATCCCTCATCTCCCAACCTTCCTACAAAAATCAAACTCTGCTTCAGAATTGGAACATGCATGACCTCCTTCAACACCCATGTGTTGTCAATTTGCAATCTCAGCTGCACTTTCCCTTTGCCAACTATCTGACAAGGCGTACCATCCCCTAAATAGAGCACTCCAAAGTCTCCCTGTTCATACTCATAGAACAAATCTCTATTTGGGGATGCATGAAAAGATGAACTAGAATCTAAAATCCATGATCTTACTTGACTATCCAAAGAAAGTATGAGAGCGTCCTGCATCACAATATTTGCATCCTTTACTTCTTCCATACCTGCATGTTGGTTCTCTTTGTCTCTCAACCAACACTCCTTCGTATGTCCTTTCTTTCCACAAAACCAATAGGTAATACCTTTGGACTCGGATCTCCTTCCCGACCTTGATTTCCCTTGCTCAACCTTCTCCCTTTGCCATCCCCTACTTTTTTCACTTAGATCATTCCCTGATGATTCACCTGTGCTTCTCCTGCGTATTTCCTCATTCAAGATCACACTCACAACATCATCAAATTTTAAGATTTTAGAAGCAGATGTAGAATTACTTACTGCCATAACCAAACCGTCCCAACTTTCAGGCAAAGAACATAAAATCAAGAGAGCCTTTACCTCATCATCAAAAACAATATTGACTGAAGCCAATTGGTTTACCAAACCATGGAAATCACTGAGATGAGTATGTACTGATCCACCTTCCTGCATTTACAAAGTAAATAGCTGCTTCATAAGATATACCTTATTAGAAGCCGAGGGCTTTTCATATAAATTTGCCAAGGACTTTATCAACTCTTCCGTTGTCTTGCACTGTGATAAGCTAGAAATCACAGATGATGCAAGGCTCAACCTTATGGAACCAAGAGCCTTTCGATCAAGAACACTCCATTCTTCATCCTTCATATTTGTGGGCTTGCATGCAACCCCACCCAATGGTAAGTACAAATCCTTTTGATATAGATAGTCCTCAATCTACATCCTCCAATGTTGATAGTTCTTGCCATTAAACTTCTCCATTCGTAGCCTACTTTCTTCTGCCATTGCTGAACTCCCACTCAATCAAAAAACCTTGTGAATGACCTGTAATAAAAAATAATACCCTGCTTCCTGCAAACTGTAGCTCTGATACCACTTGTCAGGAGAAGAAACACCTACAATAATCAATATGCTCTGATACTAACTGTTAGATGACCCCTTATCCAATGGAAGCAAAATTGATTACTTTCTTATAAGCAATTAAACACAAAATTATACCAGAAGGATAAAGTACCTAGAAACTTGAGACAACAAAGAATTTGAGAGACAATACACACTCTTTGTATTAAATACTACTAGAAGAAAATACAATAAGGAAGATGCCACTTCTTCCTCCACCTCAAAGGCTTGCCACACCTCAAGACCTTCTTCCCTCTCTCTCTTGCTCAACACAACAACTCTAAAGCTTGAGTTATTATCCCTCCTTGAATGCTTCAGCTTGTCTCCTTGACCTTGCTAGCTTCAATGCTTTTACTTGCCTTCTTGATTATTACAATACATGCCTTATGGGTCTTTAAATAGGATCCCATGCTTACAAAAATAGAACTCTAGTTACAATAATTAGACATGCAGCTCGTGACTATAATTAGTCATTTGACATGCAAACACTCGCTTCACTTAACTGACTGTTTGTCAACATCAGTTCTGGAAATACACAGGCGACCGATGTCGGTCCCTGCTTGTCTGGTGCTACCAACGTCAACTGACTATCTGCCATCACCGGTCTCCTTCTCCACTTCATCTGACCGATGTCAGTCATACTGCCAATGCCAGTGGATCTAGTTCTTCAGCATCCTTCCTTATGTTTGCAAATAGTTGAAGCTTTTAGCTCCACACCTTAACATCTAAGACTAGCATATCAATCATAATAAGAAAGAATTCATCATATCTTTTGTACATTAAGAATTATTAAATCATGAAACCAAAAATATAAGTCTAATCACATAGAAATTAGAGAAAGAATACACAAACACATTCACTAACAATCAAAATTGATGTTGCTCCTATATATTCAAAAATTTCTCACCCCTCAAACTAGTGGATTATAATTTTTTAAATAGGATTGGGGAAGTGTTCATATAAATCTCTAAGTCTATGCAAAGTCATTGCATGTGGTATTCAAAACTAGAGTTATAACTATGGTCAAAAGTGTATAAGAGTCTTCTTATAGTCATCATTTTAAGTTAGCCTTTGTAAAAGCTATGCAACATGTGCATGTACATAAATAAGGGAATTTTTTTACAATTAAAGATTGAACTACAAGAAAATTACATTTATAGATCAATAATTTTGTTTACAAGTAATGATAACAACATATCAAATAATTTAAGTTAGCCATTTAAAATGGAACTTAGACATGTGTTAAGGGCAAGTGCCCCTTTACCAATGCCTCAAAACCAAAATCATTACTTAACTAGGACTAACTTCTCATTACTATGTGTTACATGTTGCCCCTACCTTTACAAAATAGAAAATTCCTTTGAAAGGGTTTGTAGGTTCTTTATCTTAAAAGAATATGCTATGCCAACTTAATCTTTGAGATGCTTGTGTAACTAAAGTCTTCTCTTATTCTACTACCAGATCTTCCTTTTTATATTCACTAACAAAATTAAGTTTAAAACTTGTGTGTTCTTCACTACTTCATAGTCCAACATGTCATGTCCATGTACTAATGTCTATGCCAGGCTATCCATTTAATTAAAACATGATTATTGTTTCCTTTGGACATATGTCTGTACTCTATGTTTTATTGAAATGAGATCAAAGTCAATTTTTACCTCTAAGCTCATGAGATCAATGAAAGTGTCAATTTTTTACCTAATATAAGACCTTTGAAAAGTCTCATTTATCTTGCACCATTGCATTTATTTGTATAAATCAATGCAGTGCATTGATCTTTAGATTATTTGAATCCAAACAGATATCTACTATGGCTTAAAATTGAAATCTTGGCACTCATCATTTGATGTCTGTGTGATGAGCATTGATGTCCACACAATAGTTAATATTTGAACCCTAATGGATAATTTTTGAGATTTATTTTGACATCTGCATGATCATTAATGACATCTACATGATTGTTAATGATGTCTATGTGACTATCACACTTTAAACACCAAATAGTTAATTATTAAGCATAATTTTGACATTTGCATGCCTATAATTTGATGTATACATGACTATCATTGACATCCACATGACCATCAATATTTGAACACCAATGGATAATTACCAAGATTTATTTTGATGTATGTATGACCGTCAATGATGTCTATGTGAAATTTGATGATGTTCACATGACCATCACACTTTGCACACCAAATGGTTAATTTTTAAGCTTACTTTTGATGTTTGCATCCACATCCCATTCTACATGTTAATCTTTGAAGGATTAGATCCTGCTATAGAAATCTCATCAAGATATGAATTTTTTAGATTTAGATCCTAGCACTGATAACATTGATTCCATGTGATCCTTTAGCCTTAATAGGATTTCTAATCATACTTATAAAATTCATAAGTTGACCCATCCATTTATACATGATGTCCTAGTGATAGTTTGTCTCTTCACAACCTATGTAAGTCATCTTTTGATCCTTCAAATCTTTAAAACTCTACTCATCTATTCAATCTAAGCAAAATATTGGTATATGGGCCAAAATTGGAAATGTAGATCTCGCATCATTAGATCTATGGTGTGTGAGTTAAAACACACCATAGATCTAAGTATTTGAATTTTGAATTTATGCTTGAACTCAACACCTATTGCCTTCGATTTGTTTCATTTCTATGGGCACAAAATAGAATAGAATAAATAAGTTTTTTGGAGACTATATAAAATAAATTTTATACCCATGTGAACAACAGACTAGATGAGGGGCTTTGGGAAATATAGGACTTAGTATGAAGATTTTTGGACTAAATTTTTGGGATAAGTCTTCAAACTAAGTTCAAAATATAATAAAGTGCTCTTTATTAAAATTTTACCCTATGTTTATTTGAATCTTATTTTTTTAAAAAGATCTAGGCTAACATACTTACACTAAGGCTTTTTAACATGATTTAAACATATATCCAATTAGATGATTAAATACCAAGGGTTACTCAAAATAAAGAGTCAATTAAATAATTAAAGTATGAAGCCCCTAGGCAGAGTTCTTATAAGTGAGACCCATTAAACCTACAACATGGAAACATAAGAATCAAATATTAGCAACATTAGATGAAGTCAAATAAATATTATGTGCTAATAGACTAGATCATCATAAGATATTTAATACTAGTTCCTGATCAAGTTGAATGTTTAATTTATAGCATAAATTTTTAGAAATTTAACAAGGGTCATTATTTTTAGAAATGAGGGTGTGTTGGGTGCAACCCACACAACATACTTGCCTTCTTACCCTTTGATTTGTGTGTGTTAAACATGAAGTTCATTTGACCCTTGTGATTATTTTTCAAAAGCTTAATAGAGTTATAGGTTTCATTCTAGTTGTTTTCTAAAATCATTTAACATAAGGGAAGCTCAGACATTGCTCTACTACTAGCTAGGCATATATAACCTTGATAGAGATACCTGGGGTTCCCTTTCTTCCCTTTCCCTCAATTTCTTAATCATGATGCATGGTACATATACCTTATTTCATCATGTGAGCCTTTCAATTTTCTTTTAGATATTATTTTGGCTTGATTTCTATTTTGAACTCATTGGTTCTTTTCTTCTTTTCTTTTTATTTTATGGAAAGAGGATAGTTGGAACCCTAGTGAGCTGGTATGGTTATAAAACAAATCACTATCAGAACATCCCTACCAACTACATCTGTACCAAGAATTATCATTCTAACAAGTATTTAATATAATAAGTGTGCTTGATCCAAGGAATAAAAAAACTTTCTAAATTCATGTGAATTACTTGAGAGAAACTTCCACATAACTGGTAAAAGTATTTAATTATGACACAATCCAAAATAACTCTTGATTACCTACCTTCATCTTGAATACTCAAAACACATAAATATACCAATTTGTGAATAGGTCCCATGTTGTAACTCTTTTTCAATTTTCCCCTTTTTCATAGGTCTATTTAAATTTTAGCTCAGTTAGTTTGGATTTTATCTTGGTTACATAAGAGAAAACACAATTCAGACTATCACAAGAAGTAACAAAACATATAACCTAGAAAGCATTGAAGTCTAATCTAAGAATGCAGTAAATCTAGTCTAAAAAAATGATAAATCTACCCTAAGAAAATATGAAATCTACTCTATGAAACTATTAAACATAATATGATACTATTCTACCATGTCCTTTCATTAGACAGAGGTACCTTCAGATGGCACAACCATGAATTAATCCTTCAGAAACTATCTATTTACTAGATATATGAGTTCATTACCATGCAAATACTTTAGATAGAATACATTATTACTTAGGATCTCTAAAATTTGAAATGGTCTTATCCAAAATGGGGAATTTTTTTCATGTTTTCATTTCTTTTCATAGGCTTTATCCTATAGAATCACTATATTTAAGATCCTAAATGTTTTGACCTTTGATCTCTTATCAAACCATTTCTTGACTACATCTTGGTGTTTGCTAAATGTTTGTAAGGCTTCATTCCTTGAATCTTCCATTTATATTATGTCTAGTAATCAAGACTCTATTTTGTCATTTGGTTCTATGTAGTTGTCCATGAATTTCTATGTTTGTAGCTTCAACATGATTAGGAATATTGGTCTACATCCATACACCAATAAGTAGGGTAAAGCTTTGAGGGCTTGATTGTATTTGGTTCAATCTAACTATTGACTAAATTTGACCCCAATTCAAATTTGGGTCAAACCTTAATATTTTAAACTTTTAATAAATTCCCCATGTGTCTTATAGGGTGTTATATTTTTCTATTGTCTTACTCATCCTCTCCCTAGTCCTTGTTGAAGTCTACCCCCTTTGTTGTAGGCTAGTCAACTAAAGTCAAAGGCTGGTCAACCTTGTTTAAAGGTATTAAAAGGGTAAATTTTGTTTAAAATATCCTAATGTGGTCCTTGACATGTTTTAATATGTTTACAAGTCATAAATTGGTCATAGGTTGTCTTATGTGGAAAAAGGGGCCTTTTGGTCATATTTTAGCCCATTTGATGACTTGTATAGATTTTCATGCAAGTCAATTTAAAACCCAAGTTATTTTTAATGTGTATCATGTCAATATCATGTTAAGACTAGTTATTTTCAATACAAGAAGCATATATGTTCAATGGATGTCAATTTTCCCTAAAAAATAAGAGATTTTAGGCACTTGTACAGACTTCTCAAGTCTATCATCAACCAAAAATGTGGGAAGAGTAACTATTCACCTCAAATCATCCATTTAAATTCTTATTTTTCAATAATAATTCAAAATTTTTCATCTGTAACTTAGTTTCATCCATTTTCACTTGGCAAACAAAGAAGGAACAACTTCATGCACTTATCATGGGCCATAGAAGTGGAATTGGGAGGAGTGCTTATGTGGGTGGATATTAATCTAAGTAAACTTAATTTTTATAACAATAAATTGATATTTTGTGCATCTTCCTTTATGAACAATCAATTTGATCCCAGGTAGCTTTTTATGCATGATCAACCATGAGAGGGTCAATATTTGAGCTTGTCTCAAAGTTTTTGTTTTAGATTGATGTATTTGTGTGTTTTAGGTATCACCACATGATTTTAAATATTTTTCCATGCTTCTTATTATTTTTTATAGTTCAATTATTTGATAAATCCTCTTCTAGGCTTGCAAAATGTATCATTTGCATTCACAGTCATCCCAATTGATATGAAAATATTTCAGTCACATTGGATATGATGTTTTGATTTTGTTTTAGAAATTATCCTTGTGTATTTTGTCCATTAAAGTTTTGAAAATTTATCTTAAGGTGTTTTGAGAGTATTCATTTCATGATTCTTGTCATTTCATGACTTCCTTGCATATCATAGTCAAAAACTCCACCTATAGAAGCATGCTAACATCACAAGTGCAATTTAGAGGGTTTGACATGGTATTTAACCTCTTGGTACCACTAATTTTTATTTAAGAGTTAATGGAGGCATGCAAGTGCTACTAATTTACAAACTTGGAGAATAGTCCCAATTCTGCATGAATAGAAAGAATGATCATTTACATCTAATGCCATAGACAAACCTTGTTTCTAGAGGTGTTTCAATAGATTGGTCAATCTAATTTGAGATTCCTTACTATGAGAAGGCCTATATATAACTATTTATCATCTTAGTTTGACAATAAAAGTGTCAATACATCAAATAAGAAGTTAGACTATGATCAGGCCATATTGGTTTCTTTATCCCTAAAAATGTCAAATAGAGGCCTTGAAGGTTTTTGAGGACCTAACCAAATTCAATTTCAAGGTGATCTAAGATTTAAATTTTAAAAACTTTGTATCCCTATTCAACTACAACAATTGGTCCAATTTTGAGAAGTAAAGGATGGATGGAGATTGGATTTTTCAAAGCCTAAAAATAGATGAAAACCACTAAAGTAGGGTAGTGTTATCTACAAGATATTGATAAAAAGTTAACCTTGCATCCCTTTTTGGTGTCCTGGGTTATGATATTAAGTTGAATGATTATAATGGCTCAAATTATTCTTTGAATCTAAGAGTACATGAGATAAGGTGAATCTAATGTCTTAAACTCCAATGCATACTCCTTCATTAGTACACAAGACTGTGAGGAATCATTTATAGGTAGAAAGATCAAAGTTTGTGAAATAAGTATAGCATGAAATAAAGGTGAAGAAATTTTATAGTTCATGAAGAAATAAATACCTAAAAATCATCATCAAGATCCATAAACAAGTATATTCCTCACCTAAAGACACCTATAAGCCTAAAATGAATGAAAGATAGTCGCTTATAGTTAAGCAGATAGTGGAATGAGGATTATGGAATTTGGAAGGATCTTAAGGCACTTCTAGGATATAGAAGATATAAATTTAAAATATAATGAATTGGGGATATAAATAAGTTTATAAATCATGAATCAATATCAATTTCATGCCTATCTCACCCTAAAATCACCTATAGGTAGAAACATGGGACTATCTCCATCCAAGAGGACAGTGAACAATTGGAAGGCTTAAAAGTGTCAAGATGATAGATAAGAAGAATGGTTCACATTGGAATATGGAAGTGAGTCAAAAAATGATATATAATGTTTGAAAAATTTATTATAACCTCTAAATAAAGGTAACAAAGAAAGAGTACCCTTGTTCATTTTCATAGTTAGATAGGGTTATAAGTAAAAGAGGGACATGATGAGATTTTGTTGCCCAAGGAAGGAAAAAAGACTTTTGAATAGTATAATTTGGATCCATAATTATAAAATTAAGTAA
The DNA here is from genome assembly GCA_037957365.1 of Torreya grandis. NCBI lineage: Eukaryota > Viridiplantae > Streptophyta > Pinopsida > Cupressales > Taxaceae > Torreya > Torreya grandis. The sequence goes on along the minus strand of JARHVA010008059.1, from coordinate 305,233 downwards.
ATTATGTTTCTAAGACATCCTCAAGTCACCCAAGGCCCTTTTCTCATAGCAAAATGGACTCAATCCGTATAGGCAGGGTAGTAAAAGCCTTATTTCAAGAGGTGAGTTTGGGGATTCCACTTAGGATAGAGGTTTAGAGTGGATATACAGGTAAAAAAATTATGAAATTATGGTAATTATCATTCATAAACAACTTATATGCATCAAATAGGTTTGGAAGGAGTATCCATGAGGAGGTTTGGACAAGAACATGCAGAAACATGGTTTTTACCCCTTTTTCAAAAAATTAGGATGGTTAGACCCCCTAACCATGAAATAAAACAAAATAATTTTTTAAATTTAGTCAATATTAACTTGTGAATATTTAAAAATACTCAATTTTAATAAAAAAATATGCTTAATACTCTCTATTTTGTCTTAGAGCAGGGGCAATCCCTTCATGCACAAGAATGCCAGTTTTGGGGAAAAGTGAAGAATGTTGAACCTAAGACCAAATGGATTAGTAAATAAAGTTTTAATATCTAGGTAACACATGGAGGAACCTAAAAAAAGTTTATATAAGGCTTGAAATCAAATAGGGTACCCTACACAACAAGTGTTATAGTCAAGTGTGAATGAAAGCCTTAGGGCTAGAAGCCAATTTGGAGGTCATATGCATTTTAAACCTAATCTATGATATTCAATGTGATAAATTAATGTATACAAAGGTATTTTGTGTGTTTTCAATACATCACATTGTAAATATAACCATTTTAGGGTCAAGAGGATCTCAAAGATGTAGGTAGACCTATTGGCAAGGTCTAGACCTAAAACCAAATAGGGGTCAATTTCCATTTCAAGATTTTATAAAAAAAATTATATTTGTTGAAGTTTTTAGGGAATATAAAAGGATTTTAAAACCCTTGGTTTTTAAATAAAGTCTAGAAGAATTCATTTTTGTCTTAGGAAGCATTCAAACCCCACTAAGAAGAAAAAAAAGAGCTTGAATGTCAAGTTTAAGTGATTAGAACTTCCATCAAGATTTGCATGGGAAATAAAGTGACTAAATGAAGCTTAAGGAGGTCCTTTAGGATCCATATGTGGCATTTTATCATAATTCCAATGTGCCATGCCTATGAATGAATGCTAAGAATGAGAATCACTTAAAAACCCTTGTAAACCCTTCTCAAGGACTTGACTGGGGAGAAATTGAAAATTAAGAATAAATATGGAATTTAAATACCTGAGACTTTGGTAACATGTATAAGACTCTCCCAATCACCCCCAATGCAATTTTACTATATGGACTTGTATAGAATAGAATAAAATAAGGCTTATTTTGACCATTTTTGGTGATTTTTAGACATGGTGAACTTTAAAGAGGCTAAATCACTTTTGGAGGAAATTTTAATGCTTTTTATAAGTCCTAATGGTCATTGGATCAAGTGACTATGGTTCTAAGTATGCCAACTAGTTCTTCCATTTTAGCTAGTTCAATGAACCAACTAGAGAGGACATGGAGAAAATAGTGAATCTTCATTTTGGGAGCCTTTTAAGGCCAAATTATTGTAATTTATGGTATGATCACTCCCTAAAAATGTAATTACTCTTCATTTATTGATCATATTGTATTTTTGTAATAATTGAAGGTGACAAGTGTAAGAGGTGAAAGGAAAAGAGCTATTTTGAGACTACCAAGTATGATCATGCATGGATATAATGATAGGAAGGGTTAAAAGAATTCATAATTCATGTGATGGATAATTAGTAACCCCTTATACTTATATTAATCATCAAACTTGATTAGTTTTAGATTTGGAATAGTTCTGTAAGGCCAATCATGAGGGGCAATGTTTTATGCATAAAAAGGGAGTTTCTTGAATATTTATAGGCCTTGATGATTAGGAATGACATTTTTAAATATTTAAATGATATTTCTCATCCCATCCCTATCTCTCATGAATTTTTAATTGATCTTCACATTGGTGACACATGTCTTTGTGCCTCTTCAACTTCTCTTCTCTCTCTCTTCCTCAAAGTTCTATAAATTGAGCCATTTTGGCCATTGTAAAAGAGACCACATTTGGTATGGTGAAGTATTTATAAAATGACATTAAAATTTTATTTTTATCATTTAATAAACGTCCAATTATAAGTTGTGAACATTTTTTTTAAGTGTGCGAGTGATGTATAGTGGAGCTAAGTGATAGTATTATCCTTAATCCCTTTATCCTTCATGTTTGAGCAAGAATTTTGATGTTAACAGGTCATGTGATGTGTGTTGAATTTACTTATCTCTCTTTTATTTATTCAATTATCACCATGGTGTGAAACCTATCCCTAGGTGAAGTCTCATGTCTATTGTCCCAAGTATCTACCTTCACATTGAAACACTATGCTAGGATCCTTTAATGCATGGAATTTGGTCTTGGAAAGAATTGTTGCTTAATATAAGTATGATATTGTATGGGATATATCCTTGTGGATCAAATCTATAGTATAGTTTTCATCTTATGTAAAATCTTAACTGTTTTCATGAACAAGCATTAGATTAGATGATAGGCACTTAGAGAAGAATTCAGGGAGCTAGCCCTTTCAATCTTAGAGATTCATCTCTCTTAAAAGTTCCCACAAACTTGATAGATGATTCAATGTTGCATAAAATTAAAGGATCTTCATAGAGTGTCTTAGGGCTCATAATTTGATGACAATAGTTTTGGCATGCCTAATGGGATAGCTAGTCCTAATTGTTTACATGTCAAGGTGAATGTTGGTCTTGACAAGCCCAAAGTTGAAGAAGTGTTTCTAATATAGAATTTGGTGACTCCAAAAGGTGAAAATATCTAGTTTTAGATTAAGTTTTCCACATTTTACTTCATTTTCTTCACTCTATCATCTTCTCATAGAGTTTTCAATAAAGTTCCTCTACCAAAAACTCCTCTTGAAGAGTAACATCATGAACCATTCCTAACTTTTAGAGATCCTAAACAAGAAGGTTTTGAAGAGGAAGAAGAGGGAGTTGAGGAGATAAGAGATCAAGAAGAGTAAGAAGAGATGTTTAGGCAAAATAATTTCCTAGCCTTCAACACCTAAAATCCAATTAACCTTCCTGCATATGATCCTATTCCTCCCAATACCACCAAAAGTCTCCCTAATTTCAATGTAGATGGTCCTATTACCCCATATAAGCACATTAGGGACATTTAAAACTTTTGAAACTTCCATAATGTCACTCAAACAGACATAGCCATTATATTACTTGCCATGTCTCTAAAAGGTAAGGCACTTGATTGGTATAGAACTTTGGAAGGTGGTTGCATCACAAATTAGGATAACTTTGGAGAATTATTGGTGAGTAGGTTTGAGAACAAGAGTTATCATTATTCATTAATCCACCAACTAAATGTGATAAATAGAGGTCCTAATGAATCTATGGGATATTTCAATGAGATATTTCAAAGAACATGGCCTAGGTTACCACCTATCATGAGGCCTCATCCAAGCTTTGTATTCCACACTTATTTCAAGGCTATTGGAATTGATGTGGCATTAATGTTTCAATCAATGGGAGGAATTACTTTACCTGAGGCATATGAGATAGCCATTGAAGTTTAGAATAGTTTTATATAAGCTAGGAGATTACCCCCAATGATTTATCATGCCTTTGTTATCTCATAATTTAGTTAAAGCCCCAAGCATAGAAAAATTCCCAATACAAATGTCAAACCTATAACCAATCCCAATAAGGTGGATAATGCCATAGATAAGGATGAGATGATTCATTCCTTACAAGCCCAACTCAAACAGGCTCAATTACATGTAAGCATTCCACCCAACCCTCAATACTATCTTCAACAAGGCTATATACCTCCACCCCAATACAACTATCAAGGAAGAGGATAAGGTCAACAATATTTCAATAGGCAACCCAATGCCTATAATCCTAATTCTATTCCATCTACAAGGGCTATTGTTCTAGTCCATATTAATTTGGTTCAGGGAGAAGAACATATGGATCATTGGGGGAAAATTCAAGGTCAATTTGTGTGTGACGGTGGAAAAGTTTGTCATAATTTGGTGGCAAAAGAAGGAGCCACTCCTTGCCTTACATTAGAATAACTTTTCATGTAAGTGAACACTCATGGAGAAGGTAACATCTAAAGTACTATTCTAATGAACTTTCAAAAGGAGGATGACTATGTGTTGAATCAAAGTACATCAATTGTAGCTAACACAAGAGCCAAAAAAATAGCTATAAGAGAGGTTCCTAAAGCACATGTGACTCCAAGTGATAAATTTCTAAGGCCACAAGGTGTGAATCCTAATGTAGCACCTCCTACTAGTCACATTACTCATGAAAGTTAGAATACAAGCAAGGTTGTCAAGCCTATAATGCATCAAGCTCAAGATTCCTAAATACCTCTAATGATTCAAGAAAAGGTAAATATTTCCCCTATACACATTATTGACTCTTTGAAGAATACCAAGACTAGCATATCTCTTTGGGAAGTCTTGCAAATGCCTGGTCAAAAGGAACTCCTACAAGAATAACTTGCCAATATCAATGTGACCCCTCAAGCTCCAAGATACCATGGTGTGGCACTTGCTAACATACCAAGTCATGCCTTAGAGCCCTCTACCAAATCTAAAAATCCTCCACCTTTCTACCTCAAACTCATTATAGGAGATAAATTGGTTCATATTTGCATTGTGGATAGTGGGGCCAATACCATAATAATACCTAAGGTGGTTACAGATAAATTGGGATTAAAGTATGAATCACATAGCAAGGGTGTGTTTCAATTTGATGGAACTCCAACCAAGATGGTGAGATTAGTTAAAGAGTTTAAATTTTTTATACATGATGGTCTAAGCTTCCCCATTATGCAAGGCATTATGGTGGTAGACCTCCTATCTCACTTTGTTATTTTCTTGTCAAAGGACTTCATGGATAAATTAGGAGGATATCTTTCTGATGATTGGAATTTTATAACTTTTAGAACAAGGTATGGAACCAAGGTGACAATAAGAACACATCCCTTGGCAAGGTTTCATATTGAACCATATTTAGAGTCAATTTTAAATTAGAATTGTGTAATTAGTGAAGAAGAAGAAGGTGTTATTGATGGTGAAGCATCCTTTCCTCTTGAAGGTATTTATAACCTTTTCCTTGATGAGTATGGTACTGAAACATATGAGCATGATACTTATTCATCCATGGAAGAGATTGATTTGGGGGCTTATTGTGTGAATGAATAAGATACTCCTATAACCCCAATTACAAATGAATACCTTAAAGTAGAAGAGGTATGTCCTACTTTGCCTATTCCTCCTCAAGATGAGCATGTATTTGTCCAAGGTTGTGATGAGTCCCATGTGGCCAATAATCAGTCCTCTCCATTTTGTTCTCCACCTAGTCCAACTGGTTCTCCTTAAATTCATTCCATTTCTAGTTTCAAATAATCTCTTATTGGCTACCAAGAATACATGATAGAGCTTGATACTAGATATGGTGTTGATCAAGTCATTCCTAGTGTTTATATTAGGAGTGTAAGGAATGAGTTGGAATAAATAAAAAAGGAGTGGATACCTATATAGGAGGCTAATTTGTCAAGTTATACCTATGAGGTGCTTGAGGTTTGTAGCCTAATTTTCAATCTAGAAGAGAAATTGAGAGCCCATGAAACTAGTCCATCTTGGTAGTCTCAATATGCCCTAAATTCCTTGTCCATTTCCCAAAATTTCTCATCTTGGGAGTCTATCCTTGAGAAAAACAAAAAGAGGAAAGAAAACATGGAAAAATAAGTCAGCTTATGTGGAGAATATTGTGAATAAGGAATAGAGGTTTTAGATTGGCTGAATGATGAGAAAGATCTAACTTCTTGTGAAATTGATGATCTTTAGGTTGAAAGGATGCCTTAGAAGGACTTCTCTTGAATCCTGAAGAAGAAATGTTTTTTCTCATATTTCCTTTCCATGATGTAGATAAATCAAAAGATGATGGATTATGGTAGACATTTTAAGACATATGTAATGAATTTTAAATCCAAAAGGGTCCTACAATTCCTATAGAACTAACCACAAACCATGACAAGCTAAAAGTTGGAAAGTAGATATGTGTTGAGGAGTATTATCACCAAGAGAGTTTAGGTCATGATGAAACAATATATGATGATCTTGGACCTCTTGAAGGTGATTTGAATATTTATCCTACAATCACTCATGAAACTACCTCCACCATTATTAAAGATGAAATTAAGCAAGAGATACTTCCAAATTTCCATGATACAATACTTCTTGAAGAGTTTGAAGGTTTGATAATTGAGAAAGAAGATGAGATGTATCAAGGAGATATGAACTTGTAACAAGATATCCTATATATGGACATGAAAATTTGATATGAGGAGAAAAGAGGACAACATTGTTAGACATGTTTACAAAACCAAGAGAACTTCAACTACTTGGGAGACTTATTTGAAATGACTTCATCAAGTAACATGACAAGTCAAGGAATAAAGAGAAAATGTGAGTCATCTAGTATCACACCCAAGAGGAAGCAGACATGGAATCCTCATTAATATAATGAGGAGGGAGATTTAAGATACTCCCATTTTGATCCAAGAATGGAGTATGATCAAGATGAAGATACATACTAGTTTATTTTCAATTATACTTTGTGTTCCCTAAGTACTTAGTAACACAAGTGTGTCTTTGTTTTGTGTTTTGATTTTCTTGTATGTGTGTTGTTATTTATTTATGTGTTTCTTGTAATGTTATTTGTCTCGTGGTCAATCCAAGGTCTATTCATTTGAAACTAAAGTGATCATATGCATGACTCCATTGCCCAATGGAAGGATTAGGCAATAGGTCTTAGGCATAGCTGACATGCCACGATAGGAATCACTAAGAATGTTGACCAAATTTGAGCCCAAGTTAAATTTGGGTTAACCCTAATATTTTAAACTTTTAATAAAGCACCCATGTGTCTTATATGGTGTTATGTTGGTCTATTATCTGACTCATCCTCTCCCTGTCCTTATTGAAGTCCACCCTCTTTAATCTAGGTAAGTCAACTAAAATCAAAGGTTGGTCAACCTTGGTAAAAGGTAGTCAAAGGGTCAAATTGTGTTTAAAATATCATAACATGGTCCTTTATATGTTTAAATATGTTTACAAGTTATAAATTGGTCATAGGTTGTGTCTTATGTGGAAAAATGGGCCTTTTGGTCATATTTTAGCCCATTTAATGACTTGTATCGATTTTAATGCAAGCAAATTTGACACCCAAGTGAGTTTCAACATGGATCATGTTAGTAATATTTATTTTCCATACAATAGTTAGTTATGTTCAATGTATGGCAATTTTCCCTAAAAAATAAGAGCTTTTGGGCACTTGTCCAGACTTTTAAAGTCTATCATCAACCAAAAACATAAGAGTAACTCTTCACCTCCCATAATCCATTTAAATTCCTATTTTTCAATAATAATTTAAAATGTTTCATTTTCAACTTGATTTCCTCCATTTTCAATTGGCAAACACAGAAAGAGCAACTTCATGTAAATAGCATGGGCCGTACAGGTAGAATTGGGAGGAGTGCTTCTAGGGGTAATAACAATAACTTGATATTTGATGTATCCTCATTTATGAACAATTATTTTGATCATAGGAAACTTTTTATGCATGATCAACATTGAGGGGGTTATTAATTGAGCTTGTCTTAAAGCTTATTATTTTGGATTGATGGATTTGTGTTTTTCAAGTATCTCCACATTATTTTAAAGATGTTTCCATTCTTATTATTATTTTTTATAGTTCAATTATTTTAGGAAGCCTCTTCTAGGCTTGAAAAATGTCTAGTTTACATTCACGCTCATCCCAATTGCTGTGAAAATGTTTCCTTCATGTTGGATATGATGTTTTAATGTTATTTTGGAAATTATCCTAGTGTATGTTTGGCATTAAAGTTTTTATAATTTATATTGAGGTGTTTTGAGAGCATTCCTTGCATGATTCTTGTCATTTCATGACTTCCTTGCATATCACAGTCAAAAACTCCACCTACAGAAGCATGTTGATGTCACAAGTGAAATTTAAAGGGTTTGACATGGTCCTTAACCTATTATGACTAATAATGTGCATTAAATATTTGATGGAGGCATGAAGGTGTTACCAAATTACAAACTTGGATAATAGGCCTAATTCTACTTGAATAGAAGGAAAGCTCATTTACAGTTGATGCCATAGACAAACCTTGTTTTTGAAGGTGTTCTAATAGATTGGTAAATCTGATTTGAGTCTTTGATATGAGAAGGCCTAGATAGACCTATTGATCATCTTAGATTGACAATAAAATTTTCAAAGTATTAAATGGGAAGTTCGATTATGATCAGGCCATATTGGGTTCTCTATCCCTAAAAATGGCAAACAAAGGCCTTGAATATTTTTGAGGACCTCACCAAATTCTCTTGCAAGGTGATCCAAGATTTAAATTTTAAAAACATGGTATCCCTATCCAAATAAAAAAAATTGGACAATTTTTAGAAGAAAAGGATGGATGGAGATTGGATTTTTCAAAGCCTAAAATGGATGAAAACCACTAAAGGAGGGTAGTGTTATCTATAAGATATTGATCAAAAGTTAACCTTGCATCCCATTTTGGTGTCCTAGGATATGATATCAAGTTGAATGATTATGATGGTTAAAATAATTTTTTAAATATAATATTCCATGAGAAAATTTTAATTTAATGTCTTAAACTCTAATGCATACTCCTCTATTTGTACATAGGACTGTGAGGAATCATCTACAGGCAAAAAGATCAAAGTTGGTGAAATATGTATAGCATGAAATAAAGGTGAAGAAAGTTTATAGTTTGTGAATAAATAACTACCTCAAAATCATCATAAATATCCATAAAAAATTCTATTCCTCACCTAAAGACACCTACAAGCCTAAAATGAATGAAAGATAGTCACCTAGAGCTGAGCAGATAGTGGAATGAGGATTATGGCACTTGGAAGGATCTTAAGGCACTTCTAAGATAAATTAGATATAAATGTAAAACATAATGATTTGGGTATATAAATTATTTTTTAAATAATGATTAAATATCAATCTCATGCTTATCTCACCATAAAATCACCTACAGGCATAAACCTAGGACTATCTCAATCCAAGAGGACAATGAACAATTGGAAGGCCTAAAAGTGTCAAGATGCTAGATAAGAAGAATGGATCACATTGGAATATATATGTGAGTCAACATAGGATGTATAATTTTTTAAATCTTTATTATAACCTTAAAATAAGGGTAACAAAGAAAGAGTACCATTGTTCATTGTCATAGTTAGATAGGGTCATAAGCAAGAGAGGGACAAGAGGAAAGTTTGGTGCCCAAGGAAGGAATAAAGAGTTTAAAATAGTATAATGTGGATCCATAATTATAAAATTAATTAAATTATGTGTAAAATACATACTAAAGTCACCCAAGGCCCTTTTCTCATAGCAAAATGGACTCAATCCATATAGGGAGGGTAAGGAAAGCCTTGTTTCAAGCAATGAGTTTGGGGATTCCAATTAGGAGAGATGTTTTGAGTGGATATCTAGGTTCTAAAATAATTAAATTAGTATAAGTAACATTAATAAACAACTTGTATTCATCAAATATGTTTGGAATTAGTATCCACGAGGACGTTTGGATAAGAACATGTAAAAATAATGTTTTTTTACCACTTTTTTGAAGAAATTGGGATGGTTAGACCCCATAAACATAGAATTAAAAAAAATTATAGTTGGTAATTATTAAATTTTTAATATTTTAAAATAATCACTTTTACCAAAAAAAATCAGCCTAATACTCTCTATTTTGTCTAAGAGCAGGTGTAGTCCCTTCATGCACAAGAATGGTAATTTTGGGGAAAAGTGAAGAATGGTGAACCAAAGACAAATTTTATTAGTAAATAAGGTTTTAATATCTGGGTAACACATGGAGGAACCTAAAAAACTTTTCTATAAGGCTTAAAAGAAAACAAGGCACCCTATATAACAAAGGTTACAATGAAGTTTGAATGAAAGCCTTCGGGATAAAAGCCAATTTGGAGGTCATATGCATTTTTAACCTAATATATGATTTAAATATTATAAATTAGTGTTTAAAAAGGTATGGTGGGTGTTTTCAATCCATAACATTTGAAATATAAACATTGGAGGGTAAAGAGGAGCTCAAAGATGTAGGCAGACCTATTGGGAAGGTCGACCTAAAACCAAATAGGGGTCAATTTCCATTTTAAGATTTTGGAAATAAATTATAATGGTTAGATGAAGTTTTTATGGTATATAAATGGATTTTTAAAATCTTTGTTTGCAAATAAAGTCTCTAGGAATCTATTTTTGGCTTAAAAAGCATTCAAACCCCATTAGGAAGAAAAAAATGAGCTTGAATGTCAACTTCAAGTGCTTAGAAATTGCACCAAGATTTTAATGGGACCTCAAGCCATTCAATTAATTTGAAGGATTTAATTGATGAGCCATAAGTGGAATTTTTTTAGAATTCCAATGTACCATGGCAATGAATGAATGTTAAGAATGAAAATCACTTTGAAACCCTTACAAACCCTTCTTAAAGACTCGACTAGGGAGAAATTGAAAATTAGTCATAAATATGGAATGGAAATGACATGAATATTTGGTAAAATTTATAATACTCTTGAAAGCACCCACCAATGCAATTTTACCATATGGAACTATTTAGAATAGAATAAAATAGGGCTTATTTTGAACATTTTCGGTGATTTCTAGACATGGTGAAATTTCAAGAGGCCAACTCACTTTTGCAGGAAATTTTAGGAATTTTTATAAGTATTGATGGTAATTGGATCAATTTTATAAGATCCTAAGTATGCCTACTAGTTCTTCCATTTTAGCCAGTCCAATGAACCAGCTAGAGAGGACTTGGAAAAAATGGTGAATCTTCATTTTTAGGATCTTTTTAAGGATAAATTATTGTAATGAATGGTATTATAATTCCTTAAACATGTCATTAATCTTATTTTATTGGTCATATTACAAGTTTTTAGAGATTAAAGGTGATAAGTGTGAGAGGTGAAGGGAAAAGAGTTATTTTAAGACTACCAAGTATGATCATGCATGGAAAAAATGATATGAAGCATCAAGATACTCCCTAATTAATGTGAGGCATTTTTAGTAAACCCTCCTACTCATATTCATCATCAAACTTGATCATTTGTAGATTTGGGATATTTTTGTAAGGCCAATCATGAGGGGAAGTTTTCTATGCATAGAAAAGGATTTTCTTAACTATTTTTAGGTCTTGGATGATTGGGAATGACATTTTGAAATCATAAAATGATATGGATCACCCCATCCCTCTCTTTGATGCATTTTTAACTTATCTCCACATTGGTGACACATGTTCTTGTGCCTCTTCAACTTCTCTTCTCGCTCTCTTCCTCAAAGTTCTATAAATTGAGACATTATAAAAGAGACCAAATTTGATATATAAAATACCTAAAAAAATGATATTACACTTTTATTTTGAACATTTAATACAAGTCCAATTCTGATTTGTGAACATTTTGTCTAAGTGTGTGAGTGATGTATAGTGGAGCTAAGTGATAATATCATCCTGACTCCCTTTATCCTTCATGTTTAAGCAAGAGTTATAATGTTAATAGGTCATGTGAAGTGTGTTAAATGTACTAATATCTCTTTAAAGTATGTAATTGTATCTATGGTGTGAAACCTACCCCTAGTTCAAGTATCTTGTTGATTATCATAAGTATGCTACCTTGACATTGAAACACTATGTTAGGATCCTTCAATGCATGGAATTTGGTCTTGGAAAGCATTATTGCTTAACATAAGTATTATAGTCTATGAGATATATCTTATTGTATCAAATCTCTAGTATAGTTTTCATTTTGTGTTAACTCTTAACTCTTTTCATGAAAAAGCATTAGATTAGGTGATAGTCACTTAGAGAAGAATTCAGGGAGCTAACCCTTTCAATCCTTGAGATTCATCTCTCTTACAAGTTATCAAAAACTTGAGAGATGATTCAATGTTGAATCAAATTGAAGGAGATTTATAGAGTGTCTTAGGGTGAAAAATTTGATGATAACACTACCTGAAGGGCATACTTTAGTATATTATGTTAGTCTCTAGGCTTATCCCTAGCTAATTTCTTAATTATGTCTATCAAGTTCTTATTTATTGAATCATCCAGTCCATTTCTCTAGGGGTAGTGGTTAGAGGATGACCTGATAGTAATATGACTATCATGTGCCCACTTAGTAAATTATATTGATATGAATGTTAGTCCATTATCACAAACCAATGACATAAGGGTACCAAATCTAGTGATGATGTGTTCCTTTAAAAATTCAATCACATCTTATGATCTATAATTCTTTGTGGCTATGGCTTCAATCCATCTACTATAATAGTTTGTAGTAGTGAGTATGAATTTATTCCCTATTGAGGAATTTGGGTTAATGACACCAATGAATTCTAAACCCCACTAGGTAAATGGCCTTCCTTCAATAATAGGTTGCAAGGGCATTGCTACATATACTTCTCTCCTAGATAGAGCTTGGCATTCATGGCATGTTCTCACATGAGCATGAGCATCCTTGAAAACTTTTGGCTGATAGTAGCCCATTATTAAGTTCATGTGGGTTTTGGAATTTCTATAAAGATGACCACTACCTATTTTTTTATGAAAATTCTTTATAATATATTTATCTTTGTCTGTAAACACACACCTAAGATAGATGACTTCATAGTTTCTTTTGTAGGGAAATCTTTTATTGATCATGTAATGAGAATCTTTGAGCCTCAAATCTCTTCTTTTTCTTTGTTCAATTATGGGGAACAATTACATGTAATCAAATATTATATTAAATCAGTGTACCATTCCTCTTTAAATACTTGAACTTCATATACCTCTTTAATAATGATACATGGATTAGGTTCAATCAAGAGTTGAATGATGCCTTGACCCCAAATGATCTTTGTAAGCTTGATTTCTATGTTAAACTCTTGTAGCTTTTCCATCCACTTACCTTTATTTTCTCCTAATTAAATCTATTATAAGGTGAGTTTGACTATAGGATTATTCATAATGGCAATGGTCTTATTCCTCAAGATGTAGTGTTGAAACTTCTTTACTGCTTTGACAAGAGTGAATATTTGTTTATCAATCATGGAGTACCTAAGTTTTGCATAGTCCCAATTTATGCCCATAAATGTAATTAGATGTTCAATCTCATATTTCTTCTGTGTTATAATAATATCAAGTGTATGCTCTAAATCAAATGATTAAAAGTAGAAATATTTCATAAAATATGGACTAATTAGTATTGGGGCCTAAAATATTGCATATTTAATGTCTTGAAAAGACTTTTTGGCTTCATCTGTCCATTCTATTTTGGTATCCTACTTGATTACTTTATTTATAGGTCTAATAATGTTTGCAAATCCTGAGATAAACTTAATTATGAAGTTAATCTTCCTAAAGATTGATTTGAGATCCTTATTACTATTTGGTGGTGTAATCTTCAAAATCCCTTGAATTCTAGCTAGATCAATGGTGATTACTTCCTTGGCAATGATATGTCCTAAGATATTTCCTTTAGTCACTCAAAATGTACTCTTTTTCAGTTTAGTGAGTTACAAAACTTTTTGCTTCTCTCGAATATCAACTGGAGGTGGCCTATGTAGTCATTCTTATTATTTAAAAACATAGTAAGATCATCCACATAGATGATTATGAATTTTCACATTAATCCTTTGAATACATGATCCATGAAATGTTAAAAGGTAGATCCTACATTGTTAGGCCAAATTACATCCTCTTATATGCATAAATTCCCCACTTTGTAATAAATATAGCCTTCATCTTATCCTTAGATTGTACTAGTACATGATTATAGCCTAAAAATCCATCCAAGAAGGAAATAATTTAAAAACCACTTACCATCTATATCACTTCATCCAAAGAAGGCAGGGGACATTTATCTTTTGTATAAGCCTTGTTCAAGTTTTCTAAATCCACATATAATCTGATCTCACCATTCTTCTTTTTGGCTGGGATCAAATTAGATACCTAGGTAGAATTTTTGATTAAGAAGACTATTCTTGCACTTAGTAACTTCTCCAATTCTCTTTGAATGAGAGTCTCCAAAATAGGATTGATTGGTCTCTACCTCTATTTGAATGGCTTATGGTTTGGTTTTAGAGGAATCAAATGAGTAATTACCTAAGGGTTATAAACCTTCAAGTCTTAATAAGTATAGGCAATGACATCTCTCTTTTAGGGTATAACTAAGTCCAATATTAACATAGCATGGGCTATGTTAATTTCCTATATTTTCCCTTTTGAATTAAAATTCAATGGCCTTAAGCTACCTAAGCTTTTGAGCTTAGGGGTCTATGTCAAATGGTCCTTCTAAAGAGACCAACCCAGCTGGAATATGATTCTCTTTAATCTAGAGAATACATTTCTTGTCTCATTCTTCTTGATAGAGATGATTAACTTCCTTATCATCAATGATTTAGGACTCAAAATCCCTTGAATAAATTAAAAATTGAATAATCTATTGGTCATCATCAAAGACTGAAAATTTTCTATATTATAAGGAACTAAGGGAAAATTTACCTTAGATTCTTGGAGAGGCTCTAAATTAGCAACAATAACAAGTAGTGAATCTACAACTTGATTTTTTCTTTGGGAATGGCACTATGTTGAAATCCTTAAATACCTCAATCAGGTCCCATGATATATTCTTGTACCTTCTCAAATAAGAAAAATTGAATTGATATGTGTTTCTAACCTAGTTGATCACCAACTTTGAATCACCAAATACTAACACCTACTTCACATAATTTTTTAGTGCAAACTATAATCCTAGAATTAAAGATTCATACTTAGACCTATTTTTGGTGTAAGGGAACTTCAATATATATGTTATAAAGAGTTTCTTTCCTTGTGGATCCATCAATTTAAATCTTATGCTTGATCCTTATTTGGAATTATCACCTTAAAAATTTAAAGTCCATAGCTGATTAGAACCTTTAAACTTTAGTTCTTATTCTTTATTATACATAGTGAAAGTGTAAATACTAAGCTTAGCTAGGTATAATCCACTCACCTCTTCATTATTGGTGTTATACTCTGTGATACGATATTTCATCCTCAATTCTCTATCTATCTAGATTTGATTGGCTATGCCTATGCATGGTAACTAGATTTGAGAGAAGTTTGTAGAAAGATATCCATTGAGTGTTTTGGACTAGTCCCTACTTAGTAAAAATATATAACCTTTAGGTATGTCTACCATGAGGATGCCAATGGTCATGTGGACTCATGGTTTATATGCTACTTGAATATGTACATCCTTCAATTCCCCAACCATTGGTACCATTATTTTATCTAGTTGTGAAATTGTTCTCTTTTAAGGGCTTGGAGTTAAACCAATATTTTGACATATGGAAGTAGGAATAATAGTTCTTAAATCCCTAGAATCAACTAAATAATTATGAGTGTTCTTACCAAATGATCTGATGGTCATCAAGAAGGGCAGAACTTCTAGTTTGATCTTATAAATGGCATTAATGTCAGCATCTTTTACTTTATTTTTAGATGCTTTGAATATTTCCATAAGGGTCTTCCTAGTAATAGACTTCCATAACAACTCCTTTTATTCATATATTTGAGTTAACTCAAAGAGTAATTTTTTCTTTGATTTTATTAATATCTTCAATGATGTTGTATCCCCCTTTATTTGGTTCTTCCTTGTTCTAAGGATGATCATTCCCTCTTGGGGGAGGTAGATTGTTGTTAGCTTTATGATTAGGTGGAATTTTTGTGTTATTTGGAGGAGTATAAGTTGTAAAGGGATAATTATTCCTTAGATTGTACCCACCTTTTTATAATTTCTATAAAGTGTGGAATTCATCTGTGTTATCCTCTAGTATGTTATCATCTTCTCTTGGAAAGGGAAACTCATGAGTCTCAAAGAACATGGTAGTGATTGAAGGGCTAGGATCTTGATGGGATTTTTGTAGATTATGTATTCGGTCTTATCTTGACACCTCCCTTTAGAATATTTCAAACATTGCACAAAATTTATTACAGTCAAGCTCACCATGCTGAGAAGTATTATGAAATTTTCACCAATTAGGTAGAGTCATTTCTACCATGTTGATATTTGGAAGTTTTCTAGGCTAATCCATATTATTTATAGGACTATTTAATGGTATGTTGTACCTTTAAAATCTAGGATTTTGATTATAATTTAGGGTATTATCATTACCCATATTACTTTTCATACTGAGAAAGTCATTGTTCAAATTTTAGATCATCTTTTGAATAGCCTCTAGTTCTACCTTTATAGATTAAGTGCCTTGAAGAAAAATAATAGAAGACATGGAAAATTGTTGATTATGTTGGTAACCATTTCTTTGTGCATGATTGTTTAAAAAACTATAATTTAGTTGCATTGCTTATGTCAGAGGAGGTAATACATATGAATGATTTTGATTGAATCTTGGGACATTCTATTTTACATGTGAGACTACAATCAACTCTAAGAAGCTATTGTGAATGTTAGGTACATGAGGATTGAGATGATTATCAATGTTGATGGCCTCTTCATATGCTAATTTCAATGTGTTTTCATTAGTTTCCCTTCTTAAGAATACCATAGTAATTGGATCTAGTGCATTTATGTACATCTCTAATGCTAATGCTTCTTCTGGCTTATACGCTAGGTTTAATTAGTTATACATATTTTTAAATCTTTAATTAAATACATGGATAGGCTTGTTGGGATATATCTTCATGTTGGTGAAATGATGTTATATTATACTAGGGATAGTGACCTATCTAAATTATACAAGAAAATATGATTAACATGCATCTCAAGAAGTGATGGTCTTTTTTTTATAGATTTAGATACAAATCATAACCAACATCTATTAATGTAAAATGAAATAGCCTACATGCAACATACTCATTGATAACATTCATTAGTCTAAAGAAAATTTAAAATATTTGATATGTTTTTTTTCTATCCTTACTCTTGAAGGAGATAAAGATGGAAGATACTTTTTAGGATTCCTAGGTAAATAATACATGTCTCCTAGGATGGTAATAGAAGATATAACTAACCAGGGTGGTTGAGCCATTAGATGATTAATAGGTAAAGGGTTCCTAACTTGAGGAGGAGTCCTAGGTCTGTCAAGGATAGTTGGTATAATTCTAGGTCTCTTATGATTTTTCAAGGGTGAGACTAGAAGACCAACCTAGGAATTAGATCTGGTCACTCTCCTAGGTGACTCCAGTGAAATTATATGTATAAAATAACCTCTTGTATTGGAGGTCCAAGCCCTCCTAGTGACAATGATATGCCGATATATTTTTTATGCACACCATAAATAATGAGGTAGCCTCTAATGTTTTAGGATCTTAATGGAGATGAACTCCATTCTAGGGCATGAGTTATAGGTAGATGGTCTTAACAACCAAGTGATAGAATAACAATCAAATTATGCAAGTTGTTAATAAAGTTTTGTGGATGGAGTGTAAGAATTAAAAAAAAATCAAAAAGTAAGGAAGGGTAAGGTAAAAAAGAAAGCTCTATGGTCTTCAAGAATGACTTCTCTAGCTAGTTTCTAAGTGGACAAGTACTTTCAATATCTATGTTTGTTTTTAGCAACTATTACACACACACAGTCAGACACAGATAAGAAGTCTAAAGGGATACAAACATAGGAAACTCACAAGCCTCAACCAAAGTTTTTTACTTTTAGGGTAGTTTTTGCACACTCTTAATCAAGAGATTTGGTTCAGGCTTAGTGAAGTATCTGAGGTAGTTGTTGCACACACACATCATACTATATAAAATAAATCACTTATACACACTCAAAATTATGAATCAATCAACTTAACTATCATAACCAATGTATTTTACCAATCATTTAATAATTTTTACACATATAATACTATTATATTAATTATGATAATCAAGAACCCATTCACAACTTTTGCATACTAAGGATTATTGAAACATACAACCAAAGAAATAAAATCTAATTACATAAATAATGGAAAAAAGAATATGCAAACACATAAGTGGACAATTAAAATTTATTTTTATCTTGTATATTAAAAAATTCACTAACCAATCCAAAATGTGAATTACAATTGTTCAAATAGACTTGAGAAAGGGTCACCTCATCCTCCAAGTTCATGCAAAATTCATTACATGTGATAGTTATAACTTAAGTTCTAATTTTGGTTAAAATAATATAGAGTTTATTTACAATTGGAAATTATTCTAAGTTAGCCTTTACACTAACCATGTAACATGTGCATGTGTACAAAAAAAGGCAAATTTAAAATTATAGCTCGGACTACAAGAAAATTACAAATATATATAAAATATACATGCACCATTATAGAATGTCCATGAAAAAAAAATCCTAGCCTTTCAAGGATGAATTGTTTGAAAGATGCATGAACTTTGGTTGGTATTGTGGCCAAGGTGGTAGATGTTGAAACTATTGATGTTGATGCAACACTAGAATTAACAACTTGAGTTTACTTCTTCTTTGTTTCAATCTCTAGGTAACACTTGTGAGAAGCATTATGATACTATTTTATGATGTTTAATTTTAGAAAAGGTGGTTTGTGTATCCTTTTAACTTGACCTAGGAGTTTGCAGGCTCTAATTTGGTCATTTTGAAATTGATCTTAAAGATATCCACTTTAGTGACCTTATTCCTAGAGAAGCTCAATTCATCTTCTATATCCTCTAATGATAGCCCCTATAGACTCTACTTAATGTTATCAGTGGCATCCTATCTGAGTTGATCAAAATATTTCTTACTGATCAATTTCCCTATAACATCATTGACCTTGGATAACTTTAGATCATTCAAAATTTGAAGAATGGGAGCATCATGCTCTTGAAATTTGGGGATTAAAGCCCCAAATGATGTAATTCTCAAGATTTTTCTATCCTTATGACTACCAAGTTGAGGGAATTAGATGCCTCTAGCGGTGTCATGAGGTCTAAGTTACTATAATCCTTATTATTGATATAGACAGTCAACACATTCAATTTATTATTATTTCTCTTTAAATAATTAAATAATTCATTAGTCTTATTAATGTGTGGGGCTAATTTAGCCTAGATAACTTCTAATTCTTCCAATGAATTATAAAATTTTGAGGTTACATCTTGAACTTCAACCTCAATACCTATTGGTATATGAATAGTCTTAGCTTATTCCTTTAATTGTTTTAGATCAACCTACAAATCTTGTCTATCCATTTTGGTTCCCTTATGGATTACCACCATGGCTTCTTATGTGCTTCAGCTAGGGATTTAAAATATTCAACATAGGGGGATTTCCTTGGCTACCTGTTCTATCTCTTAGTGAGGGAGAAGACCTCTTCTTTCCCTTAAGAATCAATTCCTTGACTTTGTCATCTTCTAACTTCCTTTTCTTCACCCTCTAAATTCTCCTAGATGGTTTTTCAAATAGGGTGGTGATAGAAGGGATCTTAGTGATTTTGAAACTAGGCATATGTGAGGTATTAGTCCTTAAATCCATGGCCTAGGGAGGAATTATCAAGTGATTAACAATTTTATATTTTGGGCTTATAACTATAACCTCTTCTTTAGCCTCCTCAACTACTTGTTGTTTCTTGGGTACCTTAACAAGGGTGTCAAGCAAGGAGAGACATATAATTTTAAACCAATCCACTCTTCCAAACCAAGAGAGTGGATGGAGTATGACTATTTGTGGCTTGGCCCTTTTGCCTTTGCCTAAAATTTTCATAATAGTTTCTTCAAATGGAGTGGTTGATGACATGGGAAGGGTGATTTGAGTGGATTGAACATAGAGTTGTGGGGTGTCCATGGCTTTTTCCACATTCCTAGATGCCTTCTATTTTAGTGATTTAATAGTGGTAGTGCCAACAATAATTTTAGAGGTAGACATGATGCAAGTGGATAGAATGGAGGTGAAAAGTGGGTTAATGGAGGTGGTAGAAGTAGTGGTAGAATAAAAAACCTTCTGAACCTTCAGGGTGAGTAAGGGGAATGGAATGAAATAAGTAGTAGAAAATGGAGCAATGAAGGTGGAAGTGAGAAATTTCACCTTGGGGGTTCTCAACATAGAAGAAATAGATATTGTACTAAACATATAAATAGAAGTAGAATTCAAAGAAGTGGTCTCAAGAACTTGGGTACCTAGGGTGTCTTCCTCAACTAGTTTTTTACACTTGTTATATTTAAGGCTTAATTCCTTAGCCTTTTATATTTTAGTTTCTTCATCAGAATCCTCTTCATCTTCTCCTAAGTAAACTACTTCTCCTTTTACCACCTATATTTTTTGGGGAACTATAGGAAAGCCTTGAGATTGTTCATTCATAGGACTGCTTATGGGAGTCTTAGGTTTCCTTTTATAGACAATGGTTTTCTCTGGCTATGTGGAGGAGCTTTATTGGCTTAGAGTAGTTTATTCATCTATTACTACCCTTGTATATTTATAATATTATGTTTAGGGAATAGTTTTGGGCATTTGAACTATGCTAGTAATTGGCTATGCCTATACTTGTTCCTCCTCATTAGAATCCAACTTGATGGGATGTCCTATTTGAGTTCTCTTTGGGTTATGTTTAACTATCACAGGTTTTTTATTAATAGCTTTTAACTTTAGAGGGAGTCCTTTTGATGAGGAACCTCCTTGATCCTTTGATTATTCTATGGATTGGTCCTCCCAGAAGTCTAAATGGGTTCATCCTACATAAATGGACTTTCTACTATCTAATTCCCTCAAAAAAATTGTACACTCTTGTTAGATCATCCTTAAATTATATTTCTTTAATCCAACAATTATTTCCCTTTCCAAAACTTCATCATTCTATGCATTTAGGAATAAGAAGTCATAAGGATAATCCACATGTCTATAAGGGATATTGAAGCCCTAAATATGCTTTTGAATGGATCTGTGGGGATCTCAATACTTATGTGGAAGTGTGGGGAAGTGATATATTTTTCTCTTACCACCAACATCTCTAAAGTGTTTTCTCATTATATATACCATTCTGCAAATAACCATGTGGTGACCAAATAATGAGTTGTTATTTATCCTTGATAAATCCTCTATATTCCACCATAATTGGAAAGTAATTTATTACTTTTCCAACTTATCAAGTATGTACTTTGGGAGGCATAGGGGAGAACCTATTTTCCCCAAATCAGAATAACAATGAAATATAGTTACATGAAATAGTCCCCTCTTGTAAAAAGTGTTTTCATAATGATCACCCCAATCTTGGGCATTGGTAAACCATGGATAGTTTGCCAAATTTGAGGATAAACATTCTAAAAAATATTCACCATATTCTTTATGTAAGCATAGATGTGTAAAAATTTAAATGGTCACAAATCCTATTTTTAATTCAATTAGTGGCTAGGCTCTATAGCTCACCGAGAACTTTGTAAACTATCCCATAACATCATCCAAAAAATATGACATCAGATAAAAATAGCCTATAAGAGTGGGCCTCTTGTCTTTAGATATGATATCTTCTCTCAAATAAAAATTGAGTATCTCTCCCAATGTGAAGATGGCATCGTTGGTCAACATTAAGTCCAATAACGACACCTAATCCAAATGGAGAAAATGAATGTTGGGCATACCATAAAGTGTATTTAGTAGTGCCATACCAATCCACACTCTCATCCTAAACTTGTTGATGGGATTAGGACCCTTCATATTCTTCCCTTTGAATGTAATGATCTTATTGGGGATCAACCATAAAGACAACACATTCTCCATTGTATTCTCTTGATTCCATTGGACTTGCTTATGTTTGTTAAAGTAAGCATCTAGTACTAGTAATGACAAATACCTTTGGAATTCGGTGCTTGTGATGCATAATACAACCATAAGATGACCAATATCATGTAGGAAATCATCTTTCATGACCTTTACTCTAAAGAACAAGTCATGAAGGAGGTTAATACATGACATCACCTCAAGCTTAGCAGTAGAAAAATGTAATCCTTATCTTTTTAAGGCTAGTAAATCCTTGATAAATATTCACTCAGAGGGATATATGTTTCTTCCCAATGAGAATATATCCATATAATCAATAATGCCCAATAATTTTAAATAATTTGCATAGATATTTTCAAATATGGTAACATCAAATATTGTATCCATAAATTCTATCAAATCCTTGATTGATTATGGTGATGGTGGAAGTGCTCCCCTGAATGGCATATATGAAGACACCATTATTATTTACATGCAATTAGATTGCTTATAGTTGTGATCTATGTGTTTTATGTGTTTTGAGAATAACTAACTTCCACTAGTCACTAGTTTTTCACATAGTATTCTCACAGGTAACAACTAGGGATTTTGGTCATATAGGATAGTAGTAGACTTCAAGTGCAAGTTTTTTTAAGCAATGAAGGCTTCAATGGATTCAAATTATGTATATATATTTAGCATTGAATACTATTTTGTGTGATATAAATTCCCAACATTCACCTATTTTGTATTTTCTACATAGTTCAAAACAATTTAGTTCTAGTTGGTAAGTGACTTTAGTATGCTATCCTGAAGTATTTTGGCTTTATTTGGATAAGTATAGTAGTTCATTTTTTAATTTAGTAGTTGGGTTTTGTGTTGGGACTAGTATTTATAAAAGACACATAATAAAAATCCTAAAGACCTAATTTTTGTTGAACAAAATGTCCTAAACAAAAAGTTTGAATCATATGTATAAAGCTCTTAGGATTTATCAGAAAAAATGTCCAAGCCAAAAGTCTTGAAGAAAAAAAATTACATCAAACAAAATGTCTAAAACAAAAATTCTAAAGCATATTGTTGAAACAAAAGTTTTGAAGACCTGAAAAAGTTTTGAAAAAATAAAGTTAAAAAAAAAAAAAAAAAACAAGTGCTGAAGAAGTTTCTATACAAATACCCCAAAAGAAAAACTTGAAAGACAAACCTATCAAACAAAATGTCTAAACAAAAATCACAATGAATAAGTCTTTGAATGATTTTATTTGAATAAACAAAGTCCTAAATAAATATAGTCTCTAGAACCTATGTAGTTTAAAACTTCCTAAAAAGGCATTAATAGAGTTAGCTCATAAAATATGCAATACCATGATATATTTCCAAATTCTTCTAGGTATGAAAAACTATGAATCAATTTTCACAATAAATTCTACAAACACAAAGAAGAAAGGCTTAATTAAAAGGCAAAATTTGAAAAAAGTGGGCCCCTATCTCTTGAAAAAGAAAAAGGGGGTGTTTGTTACAATAAGATCTATACTTTTTTTGCTTTCAAAAGTCTCAAATTTACTCTATAATGTTCCCCTTGTTGTATCTCTTGGTTTGACCAATCTTATGTGAAGAACAAAACTTTCTATCTTTCATAAAATGCTTAAAATATGATTATCTTATGATCCTACAAGTTATGAGCCTATACCTATTTTATAACTTCTAGGACACAAGCATTAATCCCAAATCCCTACATCGATTCTAGTGTCCTAACCTGACATAGGTGTCTAGTGCCATAAATTCATCTAATTTTAAAATTAAATGTATCTTAATGGTTAACCTAAGTTTTTATTATGTGATATATTTCCTAATAAGAGTGATATATATTCACAATCACTCCTCATTCATTATTCACAAAGAACTTATTGCCCACTCACCAAGTACCTTAAAAGAAGCATCCAATAAATCATTCAAGTGAGCAAAGCTTCCCTATTTTATCCTATTTTTATATCAATCATAGGTAAAATACATACATAGGTCTTAAGTACTGAAGGAGTATCCCAATAGATATTATTTATAAGTTATAATCTAGATCACTATTATTCTTGCTTTCCACATGCACAATTCATACACAAGTCAACACATATGGGATAATTACATTAGTTTGTGGCCCTCTTAAGAGTATTGGTTATGTATGTAGTGTTCATTGACATATGGGTATTTTTGGTTAGTGTTGATATTTTTATCTCAAAAAAATCATTACAATTGATATCCTAATCGAGACCCCCCTTTGTTCACAAAATTGAGAGAATTTCTATGTTTTGAGTCTTCAAAATAAAGGTAAGTAATCATGAACCATTATATATAGTGTCACAATTGAATACTTTTTCCAAGCATGTAAAATTTGATCTTAGAGTACTTTATACAAATTTAGAATTTTTTTTGATTTTATTAGATCAAATGCACTTATCACATTAAATACTTGTTAGAAGTGATAATTCTTGGTATAGATGTAACTGGTAGGGATGTTCAAGTGATCATTATACTAGCTCATTGGGTTTATATCTCTTCTCTTTTCCCTTAAATAACAAAATAAATAACAAAAGAATAAAATAACCAATGAGTTTAAAAAGATTAAAATAAAATCAAAAGGCTCACATGATGAAATAAGTTCATTTTACCATGCATCATGATTAAGAGAAAATAATGAAAAGAGAAGAAAAGGAGCCCAAGGTATTTCTATGGGGGCTATGGATGCCTATATAGAAATAGAGTAATACCTAAGATTGATTTGTGTTTTAAGCATTAATAGATACTGGAATGAAACCTATAACTTCATCAAGACTTAGAATAACTAATCACAACAAGGGTTAAATAAACTACATGTTTGACACACATAGATCCAAGAAATTAGAAGGCAAGTATGTTATGTGAATTAATTTAGGAGTCTCTTTCATGTTTTCAATTTAAGTATTCTTCTATGGCACACTTCATGATTGATTTAAGGATTGCTAACCAAATTTTTGGGTTCTTAAATGCTTAGGAGCATTCCCCTTACACATTTTTTTAGATTATGGTCTTAGCTTTGACCCTTATTATATATGATTATGTAAAATCTAAGAAAGGATTGATTATTGGATTTTCATATTTTGAAAAAATAATGTTATATATATATATATATATAGATATATATTTCATAGGCTAACTATATCAATTCAATTTGACAATTTATTTAAACTATGCAGATGTTTAGGACTTGAGCAATTCAAAAAGTCTATTTAGCCATATTTTGTATCAAATAATTTTGTCCAACAAGTTTGATATTTAGGTTTGATATTTTCAATTATTTTATCTAAGTTGATGTGGGTTTTTCATGTTTTTAACCTAATTATTTTAGGACTTATGCAATTTACCTT
>JARHVA010008059.1:105000-277500 GCA_037957365.1 Torreya grandis | reverse complement strand
TGACCCAATCTATCTTTTTGTTAGTTATATTTTCTACATTTTGAATGTATTTACTATAATTTATAACCTTTAGAGAGAAATAAAGTTGAATATTTGCCTTTCTTGTCTTGAGAGATTTTTGTGTGTTTGCAAGCTATTTGATTATTTATGGAATATTTATCTCTTTATCTCAGTCTTAAGAAATTATTATTTGATATTTTAACCTCTTAAAAATATTGTTTGGAATAAAGATCTCTTTCCCTTTTGTGAAAAATAGATAAAATACTACCTCTAATTTCTATTTGCATGAGTCTGTGCTGAAACAAATTTAACATATTTTCTGCTATATTGTATTTATCAATCAAGCATTAAAATACACTATAAAATATTTGGTACAATCACCTTATTTTAGTTTTTTACAAATTTCAATTCTTCAACCCTTTTCCCTATCAAAACCATAGTTTAGGATTCTAAAGCACTAAAGAGCAAGATTTCCACAAAACTGGTATTTTATCAGTTTGAATCAGATTTAGTGAAAAGAATATGACATTCTCCAAAGATTAACCTCAAATTTCCAAGGTCCCATTTCTTTGGATATTTTTCCATTATATCATTAGGCAATTAGATAATAAGCTACAGGATTAAGATAGGTGAAATCTTATGTGATAACATTTTTTGGCATGCCTGTTGAGACCCATAAATTACATAGATATTAGGGTTATTCTCTTCAAGTGTTATACGAGTTTCATGTAAATATCAAAGCACCTAGAAAATCCATTGACTTATAGACTCATAATTTCAAGGTGATGTATGCCAAGAAAATAAACAAGATCATCTACTAAAGGTAAGAGGGATGATTTTTTATAATTTTCACTTTGATCTAAAAATATATCAAAGGAAATCACCCTAAGTCTAAGGTATATCCCATGTTTTTTTTCCATCCCCAGTGGTAACTCGTATCAATTTTATACCTCTCATAATGGCTAAAAATCTGAATTTTGTAGCCTTAAATATAGGTAGTCCACTCCAATTATCCCAACATGATGATATACTAGTCTTGGCCTTAAAAAACCTATCATATTCTACCGGTGAAACACCGAACACTTCTTTAGAGCACATACAATATATTGCTAATCTCTATTCAATCCATAATGTGGTCCAAGATAATGTTGCAATTAGACTTCTAGTCTCCTTTTTTAATGGAAAATATTTACAATGGTATAAAGGCCTTGTCCCAATTCAATCCAAGTTTGGGATGAATTAGACACTACACTATCTACCCCATTTGAAGACAAAAGTGAACACCCTTCCTTGGTTTAATGGTTAACTACTATTCAATGAGATCCTCATGAGTGATGACTAATTTTAATTAACATTTTTAGAAGACCTAGAATAAAATCATAGTCTTGGTCAAACACACTAAAAATAATGCCTTCTTTTATTACCTAAAAGCCCTCAATAGTGATATAGCTATGACGATTTAGTCAATGGGTGGCACCAAACTTATTTTAGCTTAGGATATTATAATAAGGGTAGAAGATTATTTAATCCATGCTAGGAAAATTACACCAAGACCACCAATGCCTCTATTTCAAGAAATAATCCCTATTCCCCCACCTACACTTGCTCCAATTCCCACTATAATCAAGGCACCTGTTTTGACTCTTACACCTTCAGATGATCTATATGAGGTAAAGTCATCACTTAAGACTTTTGGAAATGAGTTAGTGGAATCAAAAAGGTAGCAAACCTAAAACTACAAACCTTTTCAACCATCTAACCCTACATACCAAGGGAATCAGTAACCATAATAGGGATATAGGTAGCCATATCAAGGTAACAACCAACAGCAAGGATAGAATTCATAGCCAAGACCTCCAAACATTCATGCTTTACCAACACTAGGAGCTTCCATAGCTTTTGTCCCCATTTAGAATAATATGGCTCAAGAGTACAAGTGGTGTTATCCTTGCAATCAACCCCATAATAAGAACACTTGCCCAATGGTGTAGAAAGTCAAGCCTTGATGGTGTAAGGCATATCAAGCACATAAGGATAATAAGAAGAATATACTTCCCAATAAGCAAACACACAAGAACCTACTCAAATTGAAGTAACTCTTCTAAACTGGTAGGAGGATGACTTTGGTGGGATAAAATAAGACAACATTTTTCAGTGGTGGAGATCTTGTAATAAATAATACACATTTTGAGAAAAGAGAAATAAAATATGATCAGCACCCCCATGATAGACCAAGATTCAAATTCTAAAGCTGCAACAGAACCAACAAATAATAACACAGTGTAAAGGCCACCCTTTGTACATATAAATCAATTCAAAGTAAAGGTGCCCACTCCAAATTTGGTAAGTAAAAGAGGATACAAACCTTGTAAAATCACAATAAAAGGTTGGTAATATCCCTTTTAGCATATTTGATAAAATGAAGAAAAATAATTTGAATGCACTATGTGAGAAACACTATATATACCAATATAAAGGGACTTACTACATGAGACTCTATAGAATCTATAGATATCAAAAAAAGTTCCAAACAAGGGGTCTACACTTGAAATAAATATATGTCATCTTCAAGCTAATAATAAAATAGGAAAAAATGGTAAGCCTTACCCTTCTATCTTTCACTTATAATAGGGAAGCATCTGGTACACAATTACATGGTAGATTTAGGGGCTAGTACTTTAGTAATGCCCAAGAAAATAGTTGATGCTTTTGGAATAATTACATGCCTATTATTAAAGAAGTGGTACAATTAGATGGGACTATTATTCAAATAGTAGGAATTATAAAGGGACCAAACCTAACTATTCATGCTTTCCCAAGCCTATTAGTTATGCAAGACATTTCAGGCATAGACCTCCCCCCCTACTTTACTATTTGTCTTTCAAGATATTTCATCACAAAGATGGGATGGTACCTATTTGCATATTGATCTCATATTATACTTAGAACTAGATATGGAACTAGAGTAACAATAAGATCTTAGCCAATTTTAAAAGATCATATAGAACCCTACAATCATATTCCTCATATATAAATGAATTATACATTACAAGATTAAGAAGAAGAAGAAATGGATCAAGAGAATACAAAACCTGTAGAACAAATTCAAGACACTCATTTAGATGAATGGGGATCAGACATATAATTTGATCTTTATGACTATGTATAGGAAATAGGGTTAGTAACATATTGTATTCATGAAAAAGATGCATTTATTCCAAATTTACTCAAACCAGTCAAAGATCTTCAAGGGATATGGTAGTTATTTTTTTATGGATCAGAAAGTAGAAATGGTGTAGGTATGGGAATTGTATTTATCTCCCCATAGAAGGAGAGCTACTTCTAATCATTCAGACTTTAATTTATTTTTACCAATAATGTATCCAAATATGAAGATTTGATTCGGGCCTTCAGTTGGCCAAAGATAGAGGAATCAAAATTCTAAAAATATTTGGTGATAGTGAGCTCATCAGTCACCAATTTAAATCAAAAAGTGTAACCAAAAATATTTTTCTAAGGTCTTGCAAACATAGGGTTTGGGACATGTTAGAATATTTCACTACTTTGAATATTCAAGTGGTACCAAGGGCATAGAATAAAGATGCTAACTGCATGGCCTTAGTGGGGTCCTAGTATAACCTACTTGTTGAAATAAAGAATAAAAATAGCTAGCATGTGAGGCTAATTATAAGGCCTTCTATCATTGATAATATAACTAATTGGTAAGTCTTTGATAGTGACAAGTAGATTATAATTTTTTTGAGAGAAGAGGTTGAGTTTTTACATAGGAATCAGCCAAGGCTAAAAGACTAATATGGCGATCAAATTATTTAGCTAAAAGTGAACAAGATACCTATGGGTCTTGTTACATGAGAAAACATCTTCAATTTGGATGACCAGATAAAAGGTGAGAAGAAGAACATTATAGTCAATGAAGAATATTTTCAACCCATCATCATCTCAAAAGGTAAGTCTCTCAAGATAGGCAAGCTATGAGAAACCTGATTTTATTCAATTATGTCAAGAGTTTGATGATAAATTTTCTTGGAATTATCATGATTTAAGAGGGTTTAATGCATGTTTATATTAGCACACTATAGATTTGGATCCAAATATAAAGCCTGTCAGACAGAAATAGAGACCTATCAATCCAAAGATTGAACCCCTAATGAAGAGTGAGTTCTCTAAATTGATCAAGGATAATATAATATTTCCCATCAAACACTCTTCTTGGGTTGTAAATCTTATCCCTGTTAGAAATAAAAATGGTGAAATTTGGTTATGCATGGACTTTAGAGACATGAATAAAGCATTGTTAAAATATCACTATCCTTTTCTTCTTATGGAACAAATTATGTAGATAATATCAAGATCTACAAGATTATCTCTTCTAGATGGTTATTCATATTATAACTAAATCTTGGTATAGGAATCAAATCAATTTAAAACTACCATCACCACCAAATGGGTCATGTATGCATACAAGAAGATGTCATTTAGTCTAACAAACATAAGGGAAACTTTATAGAGAGCCATGTACATGGCATTCAAAGGTCTGATAAATGAAATAATTCTAGTATATCTAGATTATATTAGTATGTATTTTAAGCATGTTGATGCACACCTAGACCACTTAAGGAAAATTAAAATGGTGTAGGGAATTTGGGGTTTCCCTTAACCTAAATAAGTACAAGTTTGTAGTACATAAGGGGAAGCTACTAAGACACATAGTGTCGAAAGAGGGTCTTGTGATACATGCTGAATGAGTTAGAGCTATATCTAGATTAGCACTATCAAGTCACAAAAATGGCCAAAATGTATTTCTTGGGAAGATCATCTTTGTGAGAAGATTTGTACTAATTTTTTCCTTTTTGGCAAAACCTCTTACTACAATGCTAAAGAAGGGAACTCTTTTTAGTTGGAATCAAGATGAAAAAGATAGCTTTGAGGCCATAAAATAGGCTATTTCCTAAGCTCCTATCTTGGTCAACCCAAACTATGAGAAAGACTTTATTCTCTGTTCATTTGGAGGGGAAGGAAACATCTCAGCCATTTTGACTCAACATAATCAAGAAGATTTAGAACAACCCATTTCTTTCTTCAGCCAATATTTGAAAGGTTGTGAAGAGAGTTACAGTTTTGTGGATAAGTAGGTCTATGTGGTGATCAAAGCACTAAAGAATTTTAGATATATGCTATCCAACAAAAAAATACACTTGATGGTGAGTCACCAGAGCATCTAATAATTTCTATTGAGTAGGGAGATAAATGAAAAATGAGCAGGATGGATTACCAAAGTCATAGAGTATGACATGGATACCACAATCAAAAACATTTTAAGAAGAAAAGGATTATGTGAACAACCAGCTGCCAACATCAATATTGTTGAACTAGTATCCAACATAGTGTATGCTCAAACTACACCTCAATTAGACAATCCACCTTCTTTTAATAGATGAATTCAAGACATGACTCATTTCCTGTAAATTGATGAATACCCATATGAATTTTAGTACTCAAAGAAAAGGATTTTAAAATCCAATCAATTCCCTATGTTCTTATTTATGGAATTTTATTTTTAAAGGACATGAATGGAGTCTTTTTAAGATTTATTGAGCATGATCAATTTCTCAAAGTGATCAAGCAATTTCATGATGTACCATTAGGAGAACATTTTTATAAAAGGACAAAGACCATTAAGATAATGAGAGGAGGCTAATATTAGCCTAAATTATTAAAGGATGCCCATTAATGGGTAAGGAATTTTAAAAAGTGTTCTTACTTTACTTGAAATAAAAAATTAGTGGCACTTCTTCTCAAACTAATTCAAGCAGATCAGACGTTTTCCCAATGGGGATTAGATTTCATCAGCCTGAGCAACCCACCATCTAGTGTAGGCCACAAATAGGTTCTCACAGTAATAAATTATTTTACATGATGAAATGAATTGGTTTATCTAAAAGATGCCACTAAGATATCTATTCTAGAATTCATGGACAACATAATTTCAAGGTTTGGTGTTCATCACACCATCATATCATATAATGTTAAGGCATTTATGATCACTTAGGTGAGTGAATGGGATATTAAGCATAATGTGTACCTGAGCATTTCTTTAAATTATTACACCCAGGGTAATGGCTTAGATGAGTCAACTAATAAGAACTTGATTAGAATCATCAAATGAATGATGGAGAACAACCAAAGTGTGTGGCATACAAAACAAAAATCAACACTTTGGGTTGATAAAATTACATCATAAAGAACCAGTGGTAATTCACCTTTAACTTTGGTATATGGAAGAGAAGCATGGTTACCACTATAAATTGAACTTCCATATTTAGAGATCAATCACTAATTAGAACTAATTGATAATGATGAAATGATAGTGAGACTGATTAAACTCATGGATCTTGAAGAAATTAACTATCAATCAATGAAAGTCTTAGAAGTAAATCAAGCACAAATAAAAAATAATCTTGATAAAAAGGCATATTCAAGGAGCTTAAATGAAGGAGACATGGTTCTCAAGTGGGATGTGGATAAAGCAAAACTAGGTAGGTACACCAAATTTGATGTAATATGGAGTGATCCATCTATCATCATGGAGCACAAAGAAGCCAACACATTCTACCTCTCCAAGCTTAATAAAGTAAAACTACCAATCCAAGTTAATGGGATATACCTCAAATCTTGCTTTTGAGGTAGGAACTCATTCCAAAAAATTTAAAATTTAGTGAATAGTAGGTTAGTTATTTATTTTTCAATAAGTGCTTCTGCATAGGTCAAACTCATTAGGAGTTTTTGTTTCCCTAGGTTGTGTAATTTTATTGAGATTGTCTATTTTTTCTATTTTGTTCAAATCCTAATTATTTTTCCCTAAGATTTTATTAGAATAGAAGTTAAATCCATGTCCAATGGATAAGGCTACAAGATTGAAAATAATTAGTAGGCCATCATCCCACAAAGGTTGCCAAAAATGTTGATATTTTTGTCTTATAAATATCAATATCCTAAGGAATACCCCCTTTATTCACAAAAATTCTAGAATTTATGTGTTTTGAGTCTTTAGGATAAAGGTAAGTAATCATGAACCATTATAGATAGTGTCACAATTGAATACTTTTAATAGGCATGTGGAAGTTGAAATCAGAGCACTTCATACAAATTTAGAAAGTTTTCTTGTTTTATTGGATCAAATTCACTTATCACATTAAATACCAATTGAAAGTGATAATTCTTGGTATAGATGCAAGTGGTAGGGACATTTTGGTGATGATTTATTCTATAATTATACTAGCTTACTAGGGTTCCATCTCTTCTCTTTTCCCTTCAAGAACAAAAAAAAAAAAAAAGAATATAACTAATGAGTTCAAAAAGAGAAAAAAAATCTAAGGGATAACATGATGAAATAAGGTCATTGTACCATGCATCATGATTACTATAAAATAATGGAAAGAGAAGAAAATGAGCCCAAGGTATCTTTGTTAGGGATGTGGATGCTTAGATGGAAATACAATAATACCTAAGCTTCCCTTGTTATTTAAGCTTTAATAGATACTAGAATGAAACCTACAACATCATCAAGACTTATAAATCATCATAGAAAGGGTTAAATCTACACATTTGACATACACATATCCAATAAATTAGAAGGAAAGTATGTTTTGTGAATTAACTTGGGAGTCTCTTTCATTCTTTTGATTTAAGTATTCTTCTATGTCACACTTATGATTGATTTAAGGATTGCTAACCAAGGTTCTAGGTTCTTGAATGCTTAGGAGCATTCCCCTTACCCACTTTTTTCAAATTATGGTCTTAGCTTTGAGCCTTCTTCCATATGATTATGTAAAATATAAGAAAAGGCTGATTATTAGCTTTTCATACTTTGGCAAAATGATGTTATATATATATATATTTCTTAGGTTAATTATATCAATTCACTTTAGGAGTTTCTTTGAACTATTCGTATGTTTAAGACTTGAGTAATTCAGAGAGTTTATTCAAGCATATCTTTATCAGACTTTTTTGTCCAACAAATTTGATATTTAGGTTTTCTATTTTTAGGTATTTTGTCCATGTTGATGTGGGGTTTTCATGTTTTTGGCCTAATGTTTTTGGGACTTATTCTTTTAGGACTTATTCCCTCAGGACTTATGCAATTTTCTTTTTTTTATTTTTTTATTTTGGGTTTATCTTTTTTGAGCTTTTATCTTTAAAACTTTTATTCTGCAAGAATTTGTCTTTGAGATTATTGCATTGGACATTTTGTCTGAACCAATTTTCCCAAATCTATTCATCCTTGTTGGGTTTATTACCTCAAACATTTTTTTTGCAACATTCTTTTCTCACAAAAATTAACCTAATCTATTTTCCTCGTAACATTTTCCTCAAGGAAATAGACTTGCCCTTCAGGTTTTTTGCATTTGCCCTTCAAGTTTTTGAAATGGCCTTTTGCCTTATGAAGTTGACCCTTTGAGAATTTTGTCTTGGGTATATTTCCCTATGAAGTAGATCCTTCAGACCGCCAAAAATACCCTTAGGCCTTTTGAAGTGAACCATTTACCCCCTATAATTTACCTTCAAATTTTTTGAAATTACCCTTTGAATTTTTAGAATTGCCCTTTGGGATTTTCAAAATGAACCTTTTGATCCCTTTACCCTTCAAACTTACCCTTTAAGACTTTTATCCTAGGTATTTTACCCTATGAATTAGATCCTTTGGGAATTTTTTCCATGAAGTAGACACTTTATATTTTTGCTTAATCAAAATGATCTTTCAATCTTAACCCACCTACCCTTCAACCTTTTTGAAAGTGTCCTTTGTCCTTTTGAAAGTGTCCTTTAGGACTTTTATCTCAGGCCTTTTGCCCCAAAACATTCCTTTGGAAATTTTGTCTAAGACACCATGCCCTTTAGCCTTTTTTGAAACCATCCCTTCAAATAATTCCTTTCGATGTTTTGTCTAAGATATCTTTTTCCCTTTGACCATTTCCTTTAGACTTTGTGTGTCAAACATTTTTTATAATGAAGATGACCCTTTCAGATACTTTCTTTAGACATTTTGTTTAAGAGAATTAGGTCTTTAGGATAATTGTTACATACATTTTTTCTAAAACAATCCCCCCCAACATAGAAATACTATAACATTTCCCCCACAATAATTTCCCTAACCAAAATGACCAAAATAATAGACCATAATCCCCATGAAATTTCCAAGTAGCACCCTTGCACTTTATTTTATATATATATATATATATATATATATATATATGCTATGTCATTATTCATTTATTTTAAGAGGAGAAAATATGGAAGTGATAGATGTCAAGCTCATGAAAATTCAAAGAGTCAAGCACCAAGATATGATGGTTTGCATTAAATCACATGCCAAGGATCTAATGGTGCATAATCAAGCATAATGATAAAGTATTTTTCAAAATCTCCACAAAATTTCCAAGTGGAAACATCTTGAGAGCCTAGACAATAAATTAATGGTCTATGGGCCCTCTTATAGAGTTAATAAGTCAAGATCTTGGAAGCACACAGATCTACCAAGTGGCATACTCATGCACGATCATGTAAAAGATCTAAGGGTATGAGTCCTAGGTAGACTTTTCAATTATTTAGACAACTACCACATTTTGAAAGTTATAAACAAATATCACAATGCTTAATGCTAGTGGAGGTAGAGTCTGAGTTAATTATTGCTCACTGAGGTGGATATATTCAAACATAAAATTATAGATGACTAGGGCTAAAATGAAAGACTTCTTGTCTAAGACAATAAAACTCACCTCTTTTGCATGAAGAGTCTATTTTCAACCACTTTTAGATGAAAGTAGTCTTAAGTTACCAATTCTAGTACCAGTTCAACATCTTTAGTTCAACCATGCCATGCTACGTCAAAGGTCACTCCTAGCTTGTGCATGCCATTTTAAAAAAATTTCACAAGTCCAAGATGCCAAAAATAGATTAACTGATTTATTTTTACATGAGGGTTTTAGATTGCATGGTTTTCTTTACTGGGCATTCAATTTGGACAACTACATCTCATCTTGGAGATTTTTTGTATAAAATTGGGTATACCCGATAGCCTAATGTATCTTTTTTTTTGTTAGTTATATTTTTTTCATTTTGAATGTATTTACTACAAGTTGTAACCTTTGGAGAGAAATGAAGTTAAATATTTTCCTTTCTTGTCTTGAGAGATATGTGTGTGTGTGTGTGTAAGTTGTTTGATTATTTGTGAAATATTTATCTCTTTGTTTCAGTCTCAAGAAATTCATCTGTGGTATTTTACCCTCTTGAAAATATCATTTGGAATAAATATCTCTTTCCCTTTTGTGAAAAATAGCTAAAATACTACCTCTAATTTCTATTTGCATGAGTCTATGCTGAAACAAAACATATTTTCTTCTCTATTATGTTTATAAATCAAGCATTAAAATCCACTATAAAATATTTGGTTCAATCACCATATTTTCACCTTTTCTCAAATTCAATTCTTCAATCCTTTCCCCATCAAAACCCTAGTTTAGGGTTTAAAAGAACTAAAGAGAGAGATTTATATAAAATTGGTATTTTATTAGTTTGCATCAGATTTAGTAAAAGGAATCTATCCTTCTCTAGAGATTAACCTCAAAATTCCAAGGTCCTACAAATTTGGAGGTTTTTCCATTATATCATTAGGTAATTGTACAACAAGCTA
This sequence comes from Torreya grandis, assembly GCA_037957365.1. Lineage (NCBI taxonomy): Eukaryota > Viridiplantae > Streptophyta > Pinopsida > Cupressales > Taxaceae > Torreya > Torreya grandis. Next base: position 266,789 of record JARHVA010008059.1, on the reverse strand, counting down.
AAGGATCAAGACATGTGTAATCCTATGTGATAATAGTTAGCTTAGCATCATGTGCCCTTTAACCCATTTCCCCCAAGGTCACTATGAAGATGAATAATTAGGCTTTTAAAACTTCTTGAATAGTAATAGTCCATGCCCCAACTCAAAATGCACTAGAGTGAAGGTGAAGACAAACATAAAAGCATCCAAGTGGTCACATCCTTTTTCAATAGCTATTCCATATAGGACACTTGCATCAATTTTAGATAAAATAATCGATGTAATCATCCAAGGATGATACTAGTGTCCATATCTCTAGAGGCACATAATCCCAAATTTGATGGATGTTATAAAATACACTTCTAGTTTTCTTCCATATCTAGCATAATTATAATTACTATTTTTAGCCTATCTTTGTTTAATGAATTAAACACATGTTATATCTTAGTTTAGCATCTAATTTTCTTGCTATAGATATAGTTTTTCACCCTTGTACCCTAGGTTATCTCTATCCCATTTAACCCTAAATAAACCCAATCTAAATTTTTAGGGTTCAACACAAACAAGCCTAAAAATATCCAAGCAAACCTAGTTATCCCTATGGCCCCAATGTTTATAATGGATGATTGGATAAAATGCAGTGGGTTTAATCAACCACATGCTAAAATGATTAATTTAATCTCTTGATTGGGTTCAAGGAGGACCAATTCTAGCCAATCACAAGGTTTGACTCACAACTTGAACCTTTTTTGAAGTGTCCTAGAAAATTTATTAGAAAAGAGGATGAATAATCTTCATATGAACTCAAAATGGGTAAAAAGTGTATTTTCTTAGCTTCATGAGGATGGATTATTCCAACTTAGCTATTTGATACCTTCAAACTTAATCATCAGATTCAATAAATTATGAGGAAACCCTAGAAATACTTAAGAAGTCCAAAAAATTCAAATCACTCTTTATGTTTTGAGAAAAGAGGAAGGTGAGTTTGGATGATGATTTGTACTTATTAATCCCTCTTATCCTTCCATAACCTTGGATGACTACCATTTATGGAGTCTCCAAGATTTTAACTTTTTCTCAATTTAATTAATTTATCACATCCATCTTAATACAAACATGCTTGGATTGGTTCTATAAATACTCATTTCTCATAAACTACCCATGAGGTCTTAGAATTTCATAGTTTTTTAAAGATTATTGGGAGTTTCAAACTCCACCATAGCCATTAATGGCTATCAACAAGGTTAAATAACAAAATAATTATTATTTTCAATTTAAAGATTTTATTTTAGTTTAAATAGTAGGGTAGAGAAAATTAAGGATGGATCCCTTTTAGTTCAACCTATTTTGGGGATTTTAGGAGTCGATAAATTTCAAAAAGGTTAAAAATGACCTCTTTAGGACAAATGAGCTATATAATGAAAACCATGAAGTTTCATGTCTTAAAAATTCTTCCATGTGTAAAAAAGTAAAAAATTGTGGAGGGGTAGGGAAGGGGGGTTCCCTACCTTTACATTTATGGGTTTCCATAGTTAGCTATATAAAAAAGTCCATGTTTACATGAATTAGTTCCAATTCTAACTTGATTTTTAGTCACTAAACTTTATAAAAAGGCATAGTAATAAAATTAATAATAATTATATATTTTTAATATTTTATAAATTATAATGGCCAAAGTAGTTGACTACCACATTTATAACATAATTTTAATGGGAGTTAACTATGTCACTTAAATCCATGTGTTATTCCTAACTATGAAGTTAGGGTGGTAGTGATCACATGACATTACCAATACACAAGCCATGATAGTGACTGATACCTTCACCACCAAAATTTAAGGCTTTATACAGCCTGCCACATGAAATTATTAGTGACTTTAGGATAGGCCCTTGGTCTATCCTATAATTATGATAATAACCTACCAATGTAGGAACTATGTATTATAAAGGTTTCCTATAGAGTGTAAATTTTCAATAAATCAGAGTGAGCAAATTGTGAGCTAAACATTTATGGGACAAATTGCGTTGGGTCAACAAATTTGTGTATGTTATTATAAAATTATTTGTGGGGTTTATTTATCATCATTTTTCATGTAAAAACTTATTTTAATTTCATCAAATTTATTAAGGAATTATATCATAATTAGTACCATGCCTTAAAAAATTCATAGTAATAAAAATATGCATCTAAAAATTAAACAATAAAATGAATCAGAACCCTTATCAATCATAATTTTCATTTAAATTTTAATTGGAGAAAAATGGGACTTTTAAAATGTTATATAAATTATCTAAATGAACCTAGACCTTTTTGTCTTATCAAATCCATTCAAACAAGAGTTTGAAATAAGGTTTTAAATTTATTTCTAATAACATATGAAAAATTCACACAAATTCTACAACTTGATTCAAAGCATATAAATGATATTTTATTACATTTAATATTTCTTATTTCAACTAACCTTTAATAAAAAATAATTCATAAATGCATATTATCATTACATAAAAATTTTAATTCTTTATATTCCACATTTATTAGAATAGAATATTACATAAAAATGGATTAAAACTAGACAATAATTATTTTCTTATCATTTATATTTGTAAATTCATGAGGGAAAAGTAGACTCCAAACAAGCTGTCAAGTGTAACTACGAGGCTAAGTCGAGGAGGGGATCACCAACCATCCTATTTAAATCATTATGAAGCTACCTTAGACACTCCTAAGCCAAGGAATCCTAGATATGATCATGTAGTTTAACAATGAGGTTTTCTATGTTATAGACTAATATTTTGATTTATTTTGAAAGAAAGGGCATAATAGGCATTATCTCTAGTTTTGTGCCTCATCCTACCAACTAAGAAACACCTCCTATATGTTTCCAAACACATACATCTATAAAAATTAAAATTACTCCAAATGTGACATACTAAAATAAATTTTAAATGATACATATAACCCTTTTGGACAAGTTATCACAAACAATTTCCAAGGAATGAAAGGAGGATGGCTTTGAGAAAATTTATCACCCTTGTTCATCCTACCATATCAAATCAAAACCATGAAATAAAAATGACTCTAATTTTAAAAAATATATCATGACATTCAAAAAAACTAAAAAAATTTGATAAATATTCCCAATCAAACCTTATAAGTTCAAAAAAATAAATGGCCTTAAGACCAAACCATACACCAAGATAGACAAGGATTGCAAACCAAAAGCTCTTGTTAATCCATAACAAGCTTTTAACATTTCAAGGAGGTAATAAGGAATTATTTTAAAATAAAAAAATTAAATAATAAGGTCTTAAAATGCCTCTTATCTCAAGTTATCGATTTTTTATCACATACCACTCCTCTTAAATAGGTCTCCCAACTAGACTCCATATCCCAAGGTCTCCTCCTAGTTCCTCCATGTTTAAGATCCAAATCCATTTTCCAGATAAAATAAAGTTATGCACAAGAGTGGATTATAACTTAATTATAGATAAATACCTTGATCTTTGGTCAATGGGAAGGTGACACTTATCCATTCCCATGACTTTCTTCATCAAAAAAGTATTATATGGATTTTAATTTATCTCACAATATTCATTCTACTTCTTACATGACAAAAGGGAATGCATGGCTCACCATACTCAATACATTTTTTCCCATATTTCAAATCAATTAATAATCACATGTTTTACTAATTTTTTTTTGTGATCTTAGGAAACTCCTATGTTATTTAATGTTTTATTATATTTAACAAGGAAATGTTAAGAATAAATAAACTATTTAATATTGATTTATATCTATAAAATATACAGATCTTAAAGTGAAATATAGTAATTTATAGAATTTGAAATGAGCTAAAAATAGTAAATTGACAAACAAATATTCAAACCTATCCCAAACTAAATTTATTCTAATTTTGCACGATGACTATGGATGAAAATTAACTGTAGTAACCCATAAACTATGCCATAGTTGGAAGATAAATTTTGAACCTTGTTGGGACAAGGAAAAACTAAGAAGTAGGGACACATTGTGGCCTTATTTAATAATTGTGGAAATATCCTAGTTGATTTTTGGATTGAATTTATTACATGAGTAGTTGAGGCTATTTGTGAGGGTTTTATGATTAACTATGCATTTCAATTTTCTATGTAGAAGACTTAAAAAATATAAATACTAGATACTTCACAATAAACACAATATAGATCAAATATAAATGGGGTAATTTGATAAAGGGAATAACTAAGTTATCATTAGAAAACCTTGAATAATCTAAGTGTTTCTTACAAAGACCAAAAGGGCCTTAAGCAAATGTAGTTCTCCATCCTATAGTGAGTGTGTGAATATTGATATTTGGTATATAAATGCAATTAGATAGATTGAATAAATGATTTAAAATGAGTAAATTTTACATGAAATATATGAACTTCAAACTTGGTATATGAATATCAGGATAAATTAAAATTAAAATTGGAAATATTAGTTCCATTTTACTCAATGAATTGTAAAATTTCCAAGTGATTGCTAGATGTATGTTGAATGACCTTGATGTGTTTATAAAGATTAATATTTTGAATATTTATGTTAACCAACCTTTCTAAGATCATGATAGGGGTAAAATTAAATGGATAATTTTTAAAAAAATATCATTAGAGTGTAGAAGGAAAGGCCACACTAGTGGATAAGATGCAGTGTGACCCTCTTTGCCTATTGTGTTCATGTAATAAAAGGACAAAGGCTATTGTATTGGATAAAAATAACTTGTATTAAACATAAGGATGCATGAATGGTGTTATAAATTATTTCAAGGCATTAAATTTTTTTGTGAATACTCCAATTATATTTAAAGTTAACATAATGGAGAACATGACAAACAATGTGAGAAATGTCAAGATTAAATATTTTCAAGCACTTAATGATTAAATTTGAGTGCCTCCATTTACCCCCACATTATTATAGTAATGTAATTAATTGAAATTAATAGATTAAATGAGATTCAAAATTAATTTTGTATACATGCTTGTATTTTGATGCAAATTTTGTTTGTGAAATATGCTTTAATGCAAAAATTGTAATAATGCCATTGAAAATAGTTATTATCCATATTTGAAAATTAAAATTTTGAAACTTGAAATTTTAAATTTTAAAAGAGAGAAAGGATAGTATACACCTAAAATATTATGTAATCTAATTTCCCTATAACTTGAAATTGGAGAAGTGCATACCCCCTTGTTGAGGAATTTTAAGAAATGTTGAATATGTAGAAAAATAAAAGTGATCAAGGATCACTTTGAAAACCTTTCAAATAAATTGAGTTAGAAATATTATATTCTCTAACTATCATTTGAATATGTAGATCACTTCATAATATAATTGAAGTGGTGGAACCATTAATTATGGATCACTAAAGTGAAACCATATTTTTTAGTGTCGATAGACTCTAACATGGTCCACTTTCAAAATGAAATGAATCACACCATTTCAGATGGATCTATATTCTATTTTAAACTTTGTACCTTTGAAATTTTAAACTTTAGAAATTAGATATTTACTTTTGTTAAAACATGAAAATTAATTAATACCATGCCATCTATATCTATATTGTATTTATATTTAATTCCATTTGAATATTTTAAGTATTTGAAACTTGAAATTTTTAACTAAATATGTTTCATACATGCCCATGCATATGAATCAAGTATATGTGAATATGTATTAAGATAACTATATGAATGAGTACACTTGCATGTCACATGCCCCCATAATTTTAAACTATTGAATCATGTTGTATTATGTCATAAATATTAAATTTTTTGCCCATGAGGACATGAATTCTCAAGATAAGACAATTGTGATGCTCTTATTTTGAGTTGAGAGATGTATATTATAAGTCACTATTCTACAAATAAAACTATTTAATATGTAAAATATGTAATCATGTAGTAGAATATGAGTATTTTACTTGAATTGCATCATAATATTGGATATATCATTGAATTTTGTATGAAACATGTGTTAGATATATATAGAATTGAATCACATAAACAAGATATATAATAGAATTAGTGCATGATATGAATCATGACACCATAGTAAAAAGTAATGAATATATAAGTAATCTCATAAAATGTCCTATAATTTCTATATAATGTTACAAATAAGTTCTAAGGGCCACATATAAGGTACATGTGAAGGTAATGGCCACACAAAAATGGTATGATGATGCCATCAGAACCAAAATATACATATATTGTAAAAAAAATGATAAAGGCCACACACAATTAGAATACAAGTCCTATGTTAACATGTAGTAAATTAAAAGTGTAAAAATAAACATATATAAAATGATATTAGTCAATATCAATCATATGTATTGATGTCATTTTTAGAATATGACATATGCATGTACCACAAGGAAAGTATGAGTGATTATCAGAACAATTTTATGATATATAAATCAACATAGTAGAGAGGTTGTGGATAGATAAAATTTGTTAAAGTGTTCATGGGGAACAAAGAAATGCTGCCAACTTAGCAAGGATGTTGGGTAAAAAGGGAAGCACAACATCAAAGAGACATGTAAAAGTATGTCATGCATCACACTCATACCTTGTGAAAAATTAGTGCATTTTTTTTAAAATGGAATATGCTATCTTATTAAAGTGAAATATATAACATATAGAAAGAAGTATACTAGAAACTTTTGAAAATTATTTTTAGGTATTGATTTTATTTTTGACATATATGATTTTTTTGGATTTTTTAAAATAGTTAAAATTTTAAGATTTGAGGAAGTTCTAAGAAGTAAGGTTTCATAAATAAAATAAATGTGAGGGATTAAAATAATGAAAAACAAGGTGGTAATACATACTATGGTAATACATATGCCTTTGATGTATGTGTATTTTTACCATAACCATGTATATGAGGGCATTCATGCTTCTAATGGACAAGAATCTATGTGTGCTCATGTAGAATGTATGGGTAGATATATGTGATCATGTAAGTGTAATGGAAGACATAACATCATATATACACATTAATTAAAAAAGGGGGTTTGTCATAAATAAGGTACATTAAAATGAAAATGAGGTAGGTGTTTTTGATTTTTTGAATTAGTTTGAAAATACAAGAGTGCAAGTGCCCAAAGTGAAAATAAAGCCAAGGGATAGAAAAATGATTAGATAAGGAATAAAAGAAGTAGAAATGAAGTAAAAGAAAATAAGTTATGTACAAAGTAAAATTTATGAGTAGATAATCAAGATATTCTACCTAATCAGTGTGTTGGGAGGAAGTATAAGGTTGTTTTCAACTATGGATCTTGAAAAACAAGGTGGTAATACATACTATGGTAATACATATGCCTTTGATGTATGTGTATTTTTACCATAACCATGTATATGAGGGCATTCATGCTTCTAATGGACAAGAATCTATGTGTGCTCATGTAGAATGTATGGGTAGATATATGTGATCATGTAAGTGTAATGGAAGACATAACATCATATATACACATTAATTAAAAAAGGGGGTTTGTCATAAATAAGGTACATTAAAATGAAAATGAGGTAGGTGTTTTTGATTTTTTGAATTAGTTTGAAAATACAAGAGTGCAAGTGCCCAAAGTGAAAATAAAGCCAAGGGATAGAAAAATGATTAGATAAGGAATAAAAGAAGTAGAAATGAAGTAAAAGAAAATAAGTTATGTACAAAGTAAAATTTATGAGTAGATAATCAAGATATTCTACCTAATCAGTGTGTTGGGAGGAAGTATAAGGTTGTTTTCAACTATGGATCTAATCAAGAGTATGCACTTATGTGTACCAAACTACATTGTATGAAGGAGTAACTTCTATGAAGAATAAATGTTGATTTTAGATGGCTCTAAATCTGAATTTTAATCATATGTTGTAATATAACCATCTGAATCATAATCATATAACCTTGTAAAGTTATATCCTCATGTGTAATAGGTGAATATGTAACTGCATGTACCTATGGTCAAGGTCTCTAAATAACCTTCAGATATAAAGGTATATTTTTAGATGCCACTTTTTATTTAGAAGATTATACCATGCTCTTTAGAACTAATAGATTATGCTCGTGTGTAACTATATCATGCTCATAAATGGATAAAGAATATAATTATATCATGTGCTCATACCCACTAATATATGGAGAAATTAATTTTTTAGTGTGTTTTGAAATATTTAAATCATGATCTTGAATAGTTATATACACTATTTATTTACCATGGTAGTAAATGTATGTGTCAGGAAATTATTCTATAGGAAGAGTACATATCATTGGTTTTAAAGGATATTCATATTATATTCTTTGAGTTTTGACCAATTGATTATCATGAATATATTTGAGACATTTATACATTGTAAAATGCTTGTGTCTAATATTTTGTATCTAAGGTAATCCTAATAGAATATCAAATATCCCTGTGCTTGGTATAACTAGGAATATGCTGGACACTATGAGAGGTCCCACTTGTAAAGGTATTAAGATATTCCCAAGAGTATATTGTGTATGAAAATCAAATACTTTGACAAATATTGTTATATATGAGTGTTATGGTGCATTCATTTTTACTTGATCCATTATCTATCATAACATTATTTATGGATTGTTTGTCAACATATGCTCAAATAAAGAGTGCATGTATTATCTAAATTGTCATATAAAAGTTCACTATCATCAAATTTAATTATAGTACATGATTTTTATTTTTTATAAATGTAACTATTATTCTATAAAGTGGATTTACATATGTATATAGAGGAGGATGATCATTGTATACATAATGTAATTTAGAATTATCTTTGTTGCTCGATTAATTATTTGGAAAAGGACCTTTGTAAAGTTATAGCTTTGAATTATAATTTTATTGTGGCTTAGCATCTTTAATGTGTGTGTCAATATAAATAATATTATATTTAATGAGATCTTGAATTTTATGTTTGAGATTGAAGCATCTATTTATGAAATGGCCCAATACATATACGGTAGTCACAATAGGCATTGCTATCAAATTTTATAGATCGTGGTCTAGACATGTCTACTTACATTGGTGGAGGAAGAGTGATGAGATTTAATTCAATTATACATTGTGAAAATACATTATTAGGTGATGGCAACGTTGAGAAGTTCCTCCTTGGTGGAGCTTGTAATTGAATATTTTTTATTGGTTATGAAATAACTTTAACTTTAATCTTATATTCATTCTTGTTTTCAATGGGTTTTATCTTATAATTTGTCTTATTTTTAGACTTGAAATTTAAATTATAAAGAGAATTTGAAGTATACTTAATCTTTTTCAAAGTAATCAATTTGAATTCATGTTCTTTGATTTTATGGCATAGTTCATAAAAAGATTTGAACTTATCAAACATAATTAACTCTTGAAGTGGAGATAACATAATTTGAGTCAAGATATATTTGAGATCACTAACAATCTTTTGATTTGTCAATTTTTATAGCATGTTATTGTATCTTAGAAAATATTGACTAATTATTTCATTAGACCCTCTTTGAGCTTTTCAATTTGATAATATGATTGATTTTCACCAACGTAGATATAAATGCATATCAAAAGTTGATTTTCCAAAGGATTAAATCATTTATTGATTGAAGTTGAATATCATAAAACCATATAAGGGTATAATATTTGATAATTATTATAAATATCTTTGTCAATAATTTGTCATTATCTATATAGTCTAGACAAGCCACATAGAATGCACACAAGTGTTATTTGAGATGACCTTTTATCTTCATCTTGTCACATCCTATATTACTCCTTGATTTTAAATAAAATGATAAAATTATTTATTTTATTTATTGATTAGTATAAAAATAAATATTTTGTTTATTTTCCTAAATTTTAATTGATATTTCTATACATTAATATTACATGATGATATTGGCATGCACAGGTGTACATGTATCTAATTTTACATTAGTATTATGATATTTATCAACTATATATTAAGATGTGTTTATGTTGATTTAATAATAATTTTAAAAATATATTATGTTTTGTATATTTCATTTATATAGTTGCTTATAATTCATATTAACTACCTTTTTCTCTAATGAGGTGGATGCAGGATAGTGTACCCATAATTGTATATATAAGAGGGAGGACATCATAGGAGAGGAGGTAAAATATGGAAAATATAGGAAGATAAAATTAAATATAGAAAAGACACACACTCTTGGTATATTATGTGATAACCCATTTTTTTAGTGTGTCTTATTTGAATGGTTTTATGCATGCATGTTTGATTTTGATGACACTACTAATTACTTGGTGTTTGTTATGTTGAACATGTTGAGTTGTATTTATTTATGTGTATAACAACCTTGATTGCATTATTATGAATGCATTTTTAAATTTTTTGTAGTATCATTTATTACATATGAAGATTTTTCATTAAATCATCTTTGTAGGTTCTGATCATTTGAGTGCCAATAGAAGTTAAAAAAATTATATAAACCCCTTTAGGAGTCATTAGATGTCAAGGGAACCTAGAACACTTAAGGAATATTTTGATATATTAAAATTTAGTTAAATAAAATAAAAAGTTGTATGGAAAATCTATGCATGTTAATATTTAGGGATTGGAAATGATTAAATAATTATAATGTTTTGTTTTATGTTAAAAGGAAAGTTAGGGTTGATTTTACTTGTAGTGTTATTATTATTACATGGATAGAGAGTTTATGGGGGTCAGAAGGAAATGAAACTCTGCACTTTTTTGGGGATAAATAAGAAAATTAAGTGTTGATATTAGCTTGGTTTTTGGCATGCATTTTTTCATGGAAAACTAACACTTGAAACAAGTAGTTTTATTTCCTATTATGGTGGCCTTAGAGTTTGGGAGAGAAAGGAAAATGCATAAAATGGTATTTTTTGACATAAACATGGGGTGAAAGAAGAAAAGGGTTCATGTGTTTTTGGAAGAGATGAATAAAAGGTTTTTAAGTAGTTAAAGCCCACCAAAAGGGATTTTACCTCCATTTTTTTTATCAAGTAGGCAAGTAACATGATCATTTTTTATTTGGGTTTTATTTAATTGTTTGCCATCATGGTTTTTAAATCTACTTGACATTTTTGTAAACTAGGAAAGAAAATAATAAACCCTAGTTTTTGAAATGAGACATGAAACAAGGTTTAGATTCACTTTAGTCCTCAAACCTACTTCATATTGTTAAGGAAATTAGATTTGTGGGTTTTAGTTTATTGTTTATTGGATGTAGTAACAAATTGATGATTTTATTGGAGTGTTTTATACTCTTATTCACTACATAATTCCTCCATTTGTTCAATGTATATATTTATTTTGAGAAAAAATACTCCCCATGATGATATTTGGGGTGAGGGTTCACCCTCAACCACAAGGCCATAAAGAGGATGAATTGACCCTATTTTTTTCTAGCTAGTATAACTTCAAATGAAACCCTTTTAATGAATGGGTTGTTTAGAATTTTCCCTAACACATTTTGTGAAGCCCTTGCTTATTTATACCTATAACTGCATATGACACTACAAAAATTTATTTATTAAATATAAATGTATAATTTTAGACTTATAGGTAGTGATTAAAACCACCCACAGGATTAAAATTTGGCTATATTATCTCAAACACTTTAAAGATGACCTATAACATGTTAATTAGGCCAAGATATATAGTCAATCTTCATTTTTGCATTTTTGATTCATGAATTGAACATGGGGAAATTATGTTGGAATGGATTTGAGACATCTTTTACTAGGTTAAAATAACTTTATGAATACTTCAAGATCGATTGTTTGTGAGACATCAAGGAAATTGTTTGTTTGAATGTTTAAATAGACCAACATTTATTGATAATTTTAATAAAATAACATCAGATATTCAATGGTGATTTATAAAATAATTGATAAATTTCAATATAGGGATAATTCATTATATATGTTATTATATATATATATATATATATATATATATATATATATATATATAATATTGATATGATAATGTGAAAGCAAGTGTTTATTGTGGTTATTGAATTGTTAAGTTTGGTGAAAAATAGATAGTATAAAATTACTATATGATCAATATGGATTAACATACATCTTGAGTGCATGAATGCTTTTATTTTATATTTATGAACAAATATTAACATTCCTTTGAGCTATAGTGTTGTTTCAAAATCTATGAGTGCATAAATGGTATTATTATACATCTATGAACAAACTGTAGAATTCAATTAGACTTGTAATGTTTTGTGAAAGTCTAGAATACTAGTTGAAAAGGACTTGTGAAGCTATAAACCATTTTATGGAGTCTTAATGTTATTTAATTAAGAATTAGATAAATCCAATGATTTTTTTAATTGTGAATTCTTTATAGTAAAATTTATTATTGTTGTTCATTGGGACTTCATTTATTTTATCTCTTTTATATACAACCCTAATGCATAAGGGAATATACAAAATGTGTAGTTTTCATACTCTTATTTTGTATTACAATATTTTGATAAAATTAGAAGTTATATTAAATCATACTAGTGAACTTTTTAGAAACCTAAGTAAACATACTATATGACACTATTTTTTATTATTTTTTGATGTTGTTATGTAGTTTTAAATAATAAAAACTTTGAATCTTGAGTATGAGTGTATACTTAGGCATGTTGGAATTTATTTCTTAGGGTATGGTTGTAGTTATCATTTTTATTATGGTTTAAGTGTTCTAGGATGATTTTGGGTGCTTTAAACATATGGATTTTAGTAAATTTTCTTAAGAGTTTTGTATGGCAGTAGATTTTAACTTATTTAAAGGATTGTATGGTTAATTTAATTTTCGTATTGAGTTAATATAATGATAAAACCTACTAAAGGATTGTATAATATATTTTTTATTTGTTTAGAATATTTATGGATGTATTTCTATATATAGTTACCTTATAAGGTCTTTTATGAGTCATCCCTCATGTTAAAGGATAATGATTAATGAAAGTTAGGAGTTATCTCTACTCATTATCAATTAATGTGAAGGATGACATATTCAACATAGAGTATTATGTTGTGGAATAGAATCAATTACATTTGAAGACTAAACTATAATAAAAAATTTGGCCAACGTAATATTATAGTTGTATATATTATTTGTGCATTATAACTTCTAGTTTGCATGGATGTTTGATGTCATATTAGATAGAGGAAATATTACATGGAATGTATGATTGTTTCACATGATAATGATGTTATAACACACTATTTTAAATTAGTTATTGATGTTTGAATCATTATTATCTTTCCCTTAATGAAGGAAGTCATTCCCAATGGAGAGGTGTGTGTGGGACCATCAATTTGTGGTTGGAGGAAAAATTCTTTAATGATGCCCTTCCTCCTTGTATAATAATTATAAATTGTTACATAGATATACTCATGATTGATATTTGTCTTACGAGCTGTAATTTGAAAACTCTAATGTAAAATTACCTTTGTGTAACTTGATATTACTATATAAATTTAGTAAGGTAGTAGTGGATAAAACTTAACTAAATAATTATTTTACATAATTATAGTAGTGATTTTATATATTACTTATGGATGTTACTTTTAACATTGATGTAATCAAGAAAGATCTATTACTCTAAGTTGTACTTTTAGTCCCTGCATTGATGTGTTAAAGCATACTTATACTATACTTACATGCTAAAGAGTAATCAATAATTACGAATGCAAATGTTGTATGTGATGTAACTATTGTAAAAAAATGTTTCAAATAGTAATCAATAATGTATAGTATGTTTTTGATGTAAATATAATAGATTTATGTTTTTGATTATATAAGGTGGCAAAAATAAGGGGTTGATACCTTACATAACAACAAGAATAAAACCTAGAGGCATCAACACAAAAGAGCCTCTAAATAGTTAAAAAATAGCCCACTTAACTAGCATAAATAATAAAGACAACATAACCAACCTAAAGATAGTATGTATGAAGAAGTAGAGAATAAACAACATAAAAGAAACTAGAACTAAGGAATAAGATTCTCCCATCTTTATCCTCCATAGCTATAGTCTCAATATCTTACAACATAGAAAGATTAAGTAACATAGTACACCTGAGCATAGTGGAAATTGAGTGTTCCAATTTCTTTACATCACCCCTCAAGGTAGTAATGTCATTCTTGTAATCAACACTTTCCTCCATCTCATTAACAACTTCCTCCACAAACATCCTCCCCCCTTAATCAATATTATCCTCATAATCACCAATAGCACCACCAAAAACATTGGTCTATTTGTTCCCATTCTTACCCTCTACATCTTTAGAAATCTCCTAGACTTCAATAACCTTGGCCTCATCCTCTTGGGTGGATTCTTCAGCAGCACTCTCTAAATAATAAATAAGTTTATCTTTCAGTGTAGGTTTTCCAAAAATCCTCCTTGACCTCTTAACCCTAGAGGAAAATCCCTCCTTAACCTTGGTTGATAGATTAGTTTTACTACCAGGTTCCATAGGAAAACTGATAAGATTTTTAGGGGTCCCCATAACATCCCACATAGTTTCCTCTTCCACCTCCCCAATTTTCCTCTTCCTACTCTTCACACTAATTTTAGAGACTAGAGTGTGGGTAGTGGTCACTATGTTAGTCTCCTCATTAGATAGATAAAATGAAACCCATTTCATCTCATGAGAAGTAGTGGAAGGGTAAGGCTCTTCAGATATAGCAATATCATCAGGGCTGGCAAAAATTTCACTGCTATGAGACTGGATAGGCTTAGGTGGTTCCAGAGCAAGGTATAAATTATATAAGTAGAGAATAATACCTTGGCTTAGGGGAATGGGTTTTTTGGAGGGCTTCTTAGCTGACTTAGATCTAACCCTAAAAATTAAATGCTCAAGGGAAGACAATAAATAGAATGGGAAGCTAATATGATCATTTCATCTAAAATGATTCAGTAAAAGAAAATGATAATTATAGAACCTGGTAAACCACCCCTCTAGAGTGAATTATTTCATGAGGTGGAAACATATATCATCCCATGGCTCTAGTAGCTTGGCCTGTTTGAATCCTCCCTAGTAAGGAACTAATTCTTTGCCTTCCCCAAGGAATAACTTTTGGTTAGAATGGTCCACCACTTTTGATTTCCTTTGTAGCTTTGGCTCCTTAGTCAATAGGCCAGTCACTATATCAATAAATTTCTCTAAAACCTCAAACCTAATTATCTTAATAGTGACTCTAAAGTTATGCCAAGACCAAGTGAATTGCTTAGATAGATTTTCATCATAGCCATTAAGCCATTCCAAAAAAGGGTTGATACCTCCTTCCTTATAGTAATTATAGACCATAGCATTGTCTTTAAACTCATGTTATGAAATTATCTCCATTAAAATATTATCTCCTCCCATTATAGCCTTCCAAACAAAGACATAGAATCCCCAAAACTAGAGATTCATAAAGTTATTATGAAAGGAGAGATTAACAGTTTGACAAGGAATTATGATAAGGAGTCTACATGTATTATCATTAATGAGAGCCACATTTTGAAGGACCAATTAAAGCCTACACTTCCCATTCTTGAACATGATTATAAGGAAATCTCTATAATTATAAGATAATCAACTTGCCTTAACACAAGGGAGTAATAAAGTAGAGATGACATTAAGCAATCAAAGTACAAAAAACACATACTTTGAGATACACATTAGCATCTTCTAGCAAAATTGATAGAATAAACTATCTTTCCTAAGATAATGAGTCATCATTGAAATGTCATCTCTTTTTGAATTAAGTTCCTTATGTTTAAAGGGGTGTTATTAATTTGGCACTAACAATGCCAATTTGAAAATTGTTGACCAAGGTCCATAAGAGCATCTGCAACCCCATTGCCCTCTCTCTATATATGAGAGATATCAACTCTAGGGATCCACTATAGAAGGATCTATATATCCACTATGTCTTTTAGTTTCTAGCCACAAGTCAACACATTAGTAACATCATCAATAACAATTTTGGAATCCCATTCAATGTGCAATTTCCTAATATTAAGTAAAATAGCCAATTTCACCCCCCATAGAAGAGCAGAGGCTTTAGCATAATTATTTCTTTGAAAGCCTATTCCAAATAGATTTATGTTATTAGTAGAAATTTGAAATATTTTAAATGTAGTATGCATACCTAATCTTATTTACATTCTAATAATTAATGTAAAAAAATGATAGGTATTTTGATTGGTCCTAACAGGGTTTTAATATGTGGTATTAGACAAAGGTTTAATTAATCAGACCTAATGGGTCTACTAATTTTAAGCTATTTATCCTATTATAATAGGGAGAATGTACATGGAAGATAAAAATTTAAAGGGAATTCTAATGAGAATCCTAAATTTGATCTTAATTAACTGAAACCTAAGAAAGCTAAAACTATTTATCAAATTCTCATAGTAATTAAAGAAATAAGGGACAAATTAGTAACCCTATAGTAGGAAGTTCATGGGAAACATGAGGAAAATGAATGATAAAACCTAGTGGAAAAACTTGCTGGTTAGGAAGATCCCTATGAATAGGATCATGCTAAGGAAAAACAAGTTACAAGAGTAAATGGTTTTTGTATAACTTTCATTATATATTAATAAATTAAATCCACCTAAGTTATATGGTATATTTTTGGGTGATGAAGCTAAATCATGGATTAAAATGACGGAAAAACATTTCAAAATTCAAAATTATTCCTAGGTAACCAAGGTTATTCTTGGAGCCTATCAACTTGCTGGTGAACCAACAACTTGGTGGTCCAACAAGAAGATAAAGATGGGCCTTGAATCAAACACCACCAAATCAAAATATTTTATATAATTATTTAGGTATTGATGGCTAACCCAATTTTAATTTGATCATAAGTTAACAAATTTCCAAATTATGAAATAGGGAAACTTGTTAGTAAATAAGTATTGGTAACAATTCAAAAAGATTATGAAATATGTAGCCCAGTATGAAAAAAATGAACACTTTAATATCAAGCAGTCCACCATGGTTTTAAATCCATATATATAGGTGTGGTGTGCATGTACATAGACCATCTACCATGGAGTAAGTCTTCAATAAAGCTATTAAGAAATAAAAGAAGTTGAAATCACTTGCAGAGGTTAGACATAAATTTAGAAATAAATTTGGTGGCCTAAAAACTACCTTAAAAAAATAATTACAAGTAGAACAAAAATTCTAAGAATAGGTTAAATAAATATAACACAAGGTTCAATAATACTTTAAAGAATAATAAACCTAAAACTAGTTTTAAAGAAGGGTTTAAGGGAAACAATTGGTCTAAAAGGAAGGGACCACATAGTGGAGGTTTTACATGTGGAGGATATCACTATGCTAAGGACTATCTTTGATGGAAGAAATAAGGAAAATATAAGAATCCATCTACCTATACATCATAGTATAGAACCTTCCAAAAATTAATTCATGTAGTAGTTGACAATCATCAAGATGAATTTCACTCCTCTCCCATCGAAGTATCAGGTAACTTATTTGTGCATCTTATTTCCATTTTAATAGATACATGAGACACTAAATTTTTTATCTATACTATCATTTTAAATAATTATAGAGGAAGGTTGGTTTCGTGGCAAATACTTCATCACTATAGTACAAGAATGAATTTAAGGTCAAGGTAGATAGGTGTCTCATAGAGGCAGAGGTGAAATTATGATAATTCACCATAGTATTTGGTCTATATTTAGTTCTACTTAGATCATATGGAATGATACTAGGAGTAAATTGGATCTCTATTCATAAATAAAGGGTTGATTATTTTTTAGTGAATGTTGAATACTTAGATGATTTTGGGAATTAAACCTAAATTCAAGGATAAAATAAAGAGTTGGTATTAAGAAAAATTTCAGCCATTCAATTGAATAAGGATAAGTGGAATGGATGTAAAATTTTATTGTTTAAATTAAATTAAATTTAAGAAACAAATTAACCCACCATTGAACACTACCCCTTTCTACAAGAGTTTATAGATGCTTTTCCAAAAGAGTTACCTAATTTACCTATCAAAATGGAATTTGACTTCACTATTGAAATAATTTCATGATTAAAGCCTTAATATAAGGATCCATACATAATGAAAATAATATAATTATTCAAATTAAAATCCCAACTTTAATAAATATTGGTCAAAGGGCTAATTCAGACAAGTATTTCACCATGGGGTGCACTAGTAGTGTTCATGAAGAATAAGGATGGAACCCTTCACCTATGTATATATTACATGATATCAAATAAGGTGAATATTAATAATATGTATGCATTAACTTGAATTCATGATTTATTTGATAAAAATGTGTGGAGAAATGACATTTTACAAATTAACATAAGATAAAGGTAACATTAGTTAAGGATCAGGGAAGAAGACATTCCAAAAACTACTTTTAGGACAAGATATGGGCATTACAAGTTTATAATACTCCATTTTGGATTAACGAATACACATAAAACATTCATGAATATTATGAACAATGTGTTTAAGGATTACCTTGATAAATTTGATTTGGTTTTTATTTATTCTATCCTAATCTATTCCAAGAATGAAGAAGATCATATAGAGCATTTGTGTATGGTTCTCCAATACTTAAAAAATCATAATCTCTATGGGAAATTATCAAAGTCTAATTTATTTCAAATAAGAGCATAATACCTAGGACATATTATCTTTATAGAAGGAATCTTAGTATACCCAACCAAGATATGATCCATAATGGAAGCTACAACACCAAAGAATAAGTAATAGGTGCACTGATTTTTGAGCTTAGTGAGATATTACAAGAAATTATTGCCAAATTTATCTAAGATAACTAACCAAATGACCTCCTTTAAATGTAAAGAGAATTTTTTTTGTGAAATGATATGTGTGAATGAGCCTTTCAAAACATGAAAAAGAGGGTTAATTTAGATCTAATCTTGTAGATTCTAGACCCAAATGACCATTTTTTAGTAATAATAGATGCTTTTAGGGATGGATTAGGAGGAATTATTATGCAAGATGGTAAATTTGAAACTTATATATCAATTAAATTAAAGCCTTATGAGGCAAAATATGAACCACATGAATTATAATTGTCTACAATAGTGCATGCCTTATAATTATGGAGGCATTATTTGTCAGGTAAACCATTTGAGCTCTAAATAAACAATTTAGGGTTTAAGTACATATTTACACAACCCAAATTGAATGCTTGACAAAGGAATTGGTTAGAGTTTTTATTGAATTATGATTTTGATATAAGATATATAAAGGGAAACTAAAATATACTTATAGATGCTCTTATTCGTAGAAGATACATAACAAATGTATACACATAATATTTTTAAATTTTATCACCTATTGATGTTTTCTTTCTTTTAAGAACCCATCTAGACTCAATCTATCTGAGTGCATGCCTTAGAGGGTTCACCAAGGAGGGGTGTAAAGATAATTGGTGCTTCTCAAGATTATTTTCCCCTATACCACCACTTGAAACCAACACAAACCTCTCTTATACATTTACCTAAGCTTTGGCACCTCCCTTATACACTCCTCCAAGTAATTCACCACCTAAGATCACCCACTAAAGACAAATCCTCTTTTTTTCCTTTATCAAACAAAGTCAACTTGAACTAACCCTATTCTTAAAAATAAGCATTTTAAGAGACTAGGTCAACTCTAGTTGGCCTAGTTTAGGATGTAACTACTCTACTTACTAAAGAATAGGGTTGATTAGGTTGATTATATTAGCTAAAACTTTGGAAGGGTTTAGGTTTATATCTCAATAAATAAACACATAATTTTTACCATTTTCATTAGAGAGAGATAGAGATAATAATTTATTTGTGCATCTACTTATCCACTATTCTTATTGAGGAGACATTACTTAGGGTTTCATACTTCTTTTGGAGAGAAGAATATTGTCTTGTAGGAGAAGTCTTCTGGATGAATAGGTTAAGTCATGTTGATGCAGGAGCATCTAGATATATTTTCAGGCAAGACATAGTTACGTTAGCCATAATTGAATTTAAATCCAAATTATTCCTCCAAATGTTGAAATTAAGGAGAAATTGTAATTAGTAAAAGTAAAAAGGTAAAATAATTGTGGGCTATTGAGGAAATCAAGGAGTGGTTGAAAATATTTCAACCTGGGCATTTTGTTGTAATTGAAAAACTGTATTTTGTTCCCTTAAGCCAAGTTTGGCGTAGAGGTTAGGGAAAAGATTCATTCAAAACAAAATATATATTGTTCTGATATAGGCAAGGAAAAAGGAGTACGTAGGAGAGAGATGAAAGGCCTTTCTTTCAAAGAAAAGTTGCTGTAAGTGGAGTAGAAGGAATGAAGGAGGTAAGCCATTATGCAAGTTTTCATTCAAATTTATATACAGTCCATTCTACAAAATGAAGGTGTGGTGAGAGCAGCAAACCTATAGGTTTGTATGGAAAAGGAGGATGATGAACAGGAAATAACTATATCAAATGCTTGGAAGTTACAGCAATACGATTTGATGAAATAAAAGGATTTCATGTGGCAGTTGGAACTAGTTCAAGACAGGTGCTAATATGTGACTTGCGTTCATCAAATCCTCTCTGAGTTAAAGATCACATGTATGGTAGCCCCATTTTGGATATCAGGTGGCATGAGACTTTAAACTCTAGAAGGCCGAAAATGATCACTGCTGATAATCGATTATAACTGATGCTCTTTCAGCTGTTTTGTGATGCAAACAAAAATAAAAAACCTGTTCGAAGACCAGAGCCGCCACCAGAGAGGGAAAGAAGTTTGGTTCATACTTTTGTTAACCAGTGATCGCTAGATTAGAAGATGGTAACAAACCATTTATCTTCATAATGGATTCTATTGCCGCTAAAGACTGGGAAACAATTGCAAGAAAAGATAAAATTGAAGGTGTTAAACTGCAGTCGACAAAACTTGAAGGAACGGTAGAGGCTATTCATGATAACTTCGTGTATCTAAAAGATAGAGAAGCAGATGGCCATTTAATGTGCTGCAGAATGTGATGGATATGAATGCGCGGTATGGAGGCTTGGATGTGGTTTTGTTGAACACAGGGAAAACTGTTTGGGTCATGAATGTTATACCAACGAGTGGATCAAACACGCTTCCTGGTATACTTGATCGAGGTTTTGTGGGGGGTCTAGCATGATTGGTGTGAGGCTTTTCCTACATATCCTAGAACATATGATATGCTTCACGCAAAAGGTTTATTCTCACAAGAACATAATCATCAATATAAATGTGGAATGTCAGATTTGTTTGTAGAGATGGATCAGATACTTAGACTAGAGGGCTAGGTTGTGCTTCATGATGACTTCTCAAAAAAAAATAGAAGAAGCTAGATCTATCGCTGCTCAAATGCGGTGGGATGCTCAGATAGTAGAACTCGAGGATGATAATGAACAGAGATTACTCGTCTGCCAGAAGCCATTTGTGAGGAAATAGTTTTGGGATGCAGGTTATGCATACACAGAATCAATAAAGGGAGGCAGTGTGTTTGAATGGTAAGATTTACACACAAAACCAAGTGGAATAAAGCAGCAGACCTATAGGTTTGTATGGAAAAGGAGGATGATGAACAGGAAATAACTATATCAAATGCTTGGAAGTTACAGCAATACGATTTGATGAAATAAAAGGATTTCATGTGGCAGTTGGAACTAGTTCAAGACAGGTGCTAATATGTGACTTGCGTTCATCAAATCCTCTCTGAGTTAAAGATCACATGTATGGTAGCCCCATTTTGGATATCAGGTGGCATGATACTTTAAACTCTAGAAGGCCGAAAATGATCACTGCTGATAATCGATTATAACTGAAGCTCTTTTAGCTGTTTTGTGATGCAAACAATAAAAAAACCTGTTTGAAGACCAGAGCCGCCACCAAAGAGGGAAAGAAGTTTGGTCCATACTTTTGTTAACTAGTGATCACTAGATTAGAAGATGGTAACAAACCATTTATTTTCATAATGGATTTTATTACCGCCAAAGACTGGGAAACAATTGCAAGAAAAGATAAAATTGAAGGTGTTGAACTGCAGTCGACAAAACTTGAAGGAACGGTAGAGGCTATTCATGATAACTTCGTGTATCTAAAAGACAGAGAAGCAGATGGCCATTTAATGTGCTATGGAATGTGATGGATATGAATGCACAGTATGGAGGCTTGGATGTGGTTTTGTTGAACACAGGGAAAACTGTTTGGGTCATGAATGTTATACCAGCGAGTGGATCAAACACGCTTCCTGTTATACTTGATCGAGGTTTTGTGGGGGGTCTAGCATGATTGGTGTGAGGCTTTTCCTACATATCCTAGAACATATGATATGCTTCATGCAGAAGGTTTATTCTCACAAGAACAAAATCATCAATATAAATGTGGAATGTCAGATTTGTTTGTAGAGATGGATCAGATACTTAGACCAGAGGGCTGGGTTGTGCTTCACGATGACTTCTCAAAAAAAAATAGAAGAAGCTAGATCTATCGCTGCTCAAATGTGGTGGGATGCTCAGATAGAAGAACTCAAGGATGATAATGAATAGAGATTACTCGTCTGCCAGAAGCCATTTGTGAGGAAATAGTCTTGGGATGCAGGTTATGCATACACAGAATCAATAAAGGGAGGCAGTGTGTTTGAGTGGTAAGATTTATACACAGAACCAAGTGGAATTATATTTATAGTGAATGTTTTATTTTCTTCTATTTTAAAAGGTATTATCGCCATTGTTGACCCTAGCCCTGAGACAAGAGAGTACTCTGTGTATCTGCTGTTTATGGCCTCGGCCATGTAAAACAGAGAGCTATTTGCATAACTGAGCTGAGCTTATAATGGGTGAAGGATAATAGCATTGTAAAATTTATTTTGTAGATGTCTATTTATAAATCTAGAAGGAGAGTGATGGAGACCCCTATTTGCAGTCTGATAGCAGTATAAGGATAGTTAACATCAATTTTTTATTTAGGCTATTCATGATAACTTCGTGTATCTAAAAGACAGAGAAGCAGATGGCCATTTAATGTGTTGCGGGAATGTGATGGATATGAATGCGTAGTATGGAGGCTTGGATGTGGTTTTGTTGAACACAGGGAAAACTGTTTGGGTCATGAATGTTATACCAGTGAGTGGATCAAACACGCTTCCTGTTATACTTGATCGAGGTTTTGTGGGGGGTCTAGCATGATTGGTGTGAGGCTTTTCCTACGTATCCTAGAACATATGATATGCTTCATGCAGAAGGTTTATTCTCACAAGAATAGAATCATCAATATAAATGTGGAATGTCAGATTTGTTTGTAGAGATGGATCAGATACTTAGACTAGAGGGCTGGGTTGTGCTTCACGATGACTTGTCAAAAAAAAATAGAAGAAGCTAGATCTATCACTGCTCAAATGCGGTGGGATGCTTAGATAGTAGAACTCGAGGATGATAATGAACAGAGATTACTCGTCTGCTAGAAGCCATTTGTGAGGAAATAGTTTTGGGATGCAGGTTATGCATACACAGAATCAATAAAGGGAGGCAGTGTGTTTGAATGGTAAGATTTATACACATAATCGAGTGGAATTATATTTATAGTGAATGTTTTATTTTCTTCTATTTTAAAAGGCATTATCGCCATTATTGACCCTAGCCCTGAGACAAGAGAGTACTCTATGTATCTGCTATTTATGGCCTCGGCCATGTAAAATAGAGAGCTATTTGCATAACTAAGCTGAGCTTATAATGGGTGAAGGATAATAGCATTGTAAAATTTATTTTGTAGACGTCTATTTATAAATCTGGAAGGAGAGTGATGGAGACCCCTATTTGCAATCTGATAGTAGTATAAGGATAGTTAACATCAATTTGGTATCAGAGCTTAAAGCTCTTGGGGATTTAGGAATTGATCATAAGTTACTGCAGAATTTGGAATGGTTACATTTGTCAATAATGTTGTAGTTGTGAAGGATTTGGCAAAGGGATCAGCAGGACAAAGTATTTGGAGACCTTGGGGAGAAAAGGTATGAACAATTTTGCTATTTGATTTGAGTTATTTTGTTAAGAAGCAATCAAGTGAAGAAGTTACAGGTGAAGAGAAAGGTAGCTAAGCCATTGAGGCTTAAGAAGAGAAGAAGCCAAGGAAGGCTTATTGAAGATCCAAGAGGAAGCTTGGATAGTTTTCCAAAAGACTAAGGTGAAACAGACTTAGGTGAGGTAAAGGATGAAGTTTGTAGAATTGAGAAGAGAAGCTAGAGAAGCTCTAAAAGAAGAGCAAGTGAATGCTCAAAAGAAAGATCCAAAGCAAGGTAAGCTTGGATTTGTAATTTGTGTTTGTTAAAGAGTTGTCTAAAGAGTTGCTGCAGGATGGATCAAAAGACTAGGATGCAAAAGGCCTAGGTGAGATCATGTGGATTGTCAAAAGACCAGTCAAGGAGAAAAGGCTTGGGTGAGACAAGGGATCAAGAGACTAAGGTGGAAAAGACTTGGGTGAAGATCTCAGAGATGGAAGCATTGTTGAAGGCACTGCAGAGCAGAAAGGTATATGAGGGTAGCAAGAGGAAAGCAAGCATCAAAGGTATGACTAATGTTGATTTTGATAAGGAAATTGCTAGTTTGAAGAAAGAATTAGCTAAGGTTAAGGATGAGTATGAATCTTGGATGCAACTGAATAGGAAAACATGGGTATGGCCAATAAAGAAGAGGATAAAGTGGCCAATAGATCTCCTAGTGAAGAGGAGAAGGAGGCAAAGTGAGATTGCCATGAAGAGGGAAGCCCAAAGAGGCAAGAAGATAAGGAGGTTGCCAAGTGAGCAGTAAGAGGAAGAAATTGTGAAGAAGGTTCTCATTGAGGAGAACAAGAGAGAAGAAAGAAAAGATGAAGTGCCAGGAAGAGCACTTGGAAAGATGAGAGTGTGGATGAAGAGGACACTCATGGAGACATTATGGTCTCTTGTTTTTGTATCTAATGCTATTTTTGCATGGGTAAGTGCAGGTATGAGCAGCCTTATGAAGGTCAATAGAAGGGCCTTGGAAAGTGAAGAGATTGGTGCAAGAGAAGACACCAAGTACATAAGTGAATGTGCAAGAATGAGAAGAGAGTTTGTTGTTGTTGATAAGAAAGAAGAAGAGATGCATTGTTTAATGCATGAGAAAGGAGAGATGGAAGATGAAGCTGAATTCTATGATACCATTGAAAGCCAGGAAGGAGAAAGAGAGCAGCCAAGCATAAAGGAAAAAGAAAGGACAGATAATCAAGAAGCCATGCAAATGAAGCAGCCCATTAAGGAGGTAAAGTTGAGTTTAATAATTGATTCTTCTTATAAGCATGAAACTGTTGAAATGCATGTTAGAGAAGCAAAGAAAAAGGTAGAGTTTCCAATTAACCATGGATATGTGATGCCTAAATGGTGGAAGAAACAAACTCCCAAGCAAAAGGAGATGCTGGTACAAAAGCATATATGTAGGATGCCTACATGGCTTGAGAAGAGAAATGGTAAGAAGGAGAATCTAATGTGGGTGCCTAAGAAGGCTAAGAGTGAAGAAGATGTGAGTGTTGAGACAGCAACACCAAGAAATCAATGGGAAAAGGTGAAGGATGACACAAGTATATGCAAAGGTAAGTCAATTGCTTGCAATAAATGGGATAATGATGTTTTTGAATCATTTAATAATCTTTTTAAGGAAAATGAAGAATGGAAAGTGGCTATGAAAACTAATGTACAGCAAGGAGAGACTTCCAAAGGGATGGATAATGAGAAAAGGAGAATGCATGCAGCAAAGCAAACAAGATGGCTTCAGGCAG
Source organism: Torreya grandis (assembly GCA_037957365.1). Taxonomy (NCBI): domain Eukaryota; kingdom Viridiplantae; phylum Streptophyta; class Pinopsida; order Cupressales; family Taxaceae; genus Torreya; species Torreya grandis. The sequence goes on along the minus strand of JARHVA010008059.1, from coordinate 240,965 downwards.
CAATTGAAGATAGTAAGGAGACACAAGGTAATGGTGTTCCTATTGTTTTTGATAATTATATGGATGTTGATAAAGATGCTGATTTGTATGAAGACACTATGAAATGGATGAATGTACTTATAGAGGATGAAAGACAATCTAGTCCTAAATCTGATATAGGACATAAAGATTTGAATGAGTTTGTGTTGAGTGATGAGATGAAGAGTAAGGCTAGTAAGGAACAAGCAATCCTTCAGATTGATAAGCCCAAGTTTGATGAAGATTATGAGATAGATGAGATCTCACTAAAAGTAGAGTTGAGAATGATAGAGGAGCTGTTTGGTAATTTAAGAGAGATGAAGGAAGGTACAAGCCATGGTGAAGACAACATTGGGAAGAGTGGAACAAGACAAGAGCAAAGCAATGAGACCAAGGCAGTTTTGGTCAAGAAACAAGAACAGAAATGTGAAGGTAGCCAAGAGGCTTCATGGCCTCAATGTTTTTCTACTAAGGTTAGTTTTGATGTTTTGAATGCAGGTATGGAAGATGAAAATTTTGAAGACATATATGAAGATGAAGAAGTATGGAAGCAGGAGCTGGCAGCTGAGAAAGAAATGAGAAGAAGGACATATCTAAAGAGGAAGAAAAGCAAGATGAAAGGAAAAGACCAGCAAAGACAAATTCAAGCATCATCATTGACAAGAAGACCTTGGGATCTAGGCATACAGTAAAGACTAAAGCATGGAGGCAGCAGTTCATTTGAACTAAGGTTCAAATTGTTTCTAGAGGGAGAGTCTGATGCAGGAGCATCTAGATATATTTTTAGGCAAGACATAGTTACGTTAGCCATAATTGAATTTAAATCCAAATTATTCCTCCAAATGTTGAAATTAAGGAGAAATTGTAATTAGTAAAAGTAAAAAGGTAAAATAATTTTGGGTTGTTGAGGAAATCAAGGAGTGGTTGAAAATATTTCAACCTGGGCATTTTGTTGTAATTGAAAAACTGTATTTTGTTCCCTTAAGCCAAGTTTGGCGTAGAGGTTAGGGAAAAGATTCATTCAAAACAAAATATATATTGTTCTGATATAGGCAGGGAAAAAGGAGTACGTAGGAGAGAGATGAAAGACCTCTCTTTCAAAGAAAAGTTGCTGTAAGTGGAGTAGAAGGAATGAAGGAGGTAAGCCATTATGCAAGTTTTCATTCAAATTTATATAAAGTCCATTCTAAAAAATGAAGGTGTGGTGAGAGAAGTAGACCTATAGGTTTGTATGGAAAAGGAGGATGATGAACAGGAAATAATTATATCAAATGCTTGGAAGTTACAGCAATACGATTTGATGAAATAAAAGGATTTCATGTGGCAGTTGGAACTAGTTCAAGACAGGTGCTAATATGTGACTTGCATTCATCAAATCCTCTCTGAGTTAAAGATCACATGTATGGTAGCCCCATTTTGGATATCAGGTGGCATGAGACTTTAAACTCTAGAAGGTCGAAAATGATCACTGCTGATAATCGATTATAACTGACGCTCTTTCAGCTGTTTTGTGATGCAAACAAAAAAAAACCTGTTCGAAGACCAGAGCCGCCACCAGAGAGGGAAAGAAGTTTGGTCCATACTTTTGTTAACCAGTGATCGCTGGATTAGAAGATGGTAACAAACCATTTATCTGCATAATGGATTCTATTGCCGCTAAAGACTGGGAAACAATTGCAAGAAAAGATAAAATTGAAGGTGTTGAACTGCAGTCAACAAAACTTGAAGGAATGGTAGAGGCTATTCATGATAACTTCATGTATCTAAAAGATAGAGAAGCAGATGGCCATTTAATGTGCTGCAGAATGTGATGGATATGAATGCGTGGTATGGAGGCTTGGATGTGGTTTTGTTGAACAAAGGGAAAACTGTTTGGGTCATGAATGTTATACCAGTGAGTGGATCAAACACGCTTCCTGTTATACTTGATTGAGGTTTTGTGGGGGGTCTAGCATGATTGGTGTGAGGCTTTTCCTACATATCCTAGAACATATGATATGCTTCATGCAAAAGGTTTATTCTCACAAGAACATAATCATCAATATAAATGTGGAATGTCAGATTTGTTTGTAGAGATGGATCAGATACTTAGACCAGAGGGCTGGGTTGTGCTTCACGATGACTTCTCAAAAAAAAATAGAAGAAGCTAGATCTATCGCTGCTCAAATGCGGTGGGATGCTCAGATAGTAGAACTCGAGGATGATAATGAACAGAGATTACTCATCTGCCAGAAGCCATTTGTGAGGAAACAGTTTTGGGATGCAGGTTATGCATACACAGATTCAATAAAGGGAGGCAGTGTGTTTGAATGGTAAGATTTATACACAGAACTGAGTGGAATTATATTTATAGTGAATGTTTTATTTTCTTCTATTTTAAAAGGCATTATCACCATTGTTGACCCTAGCCCTGAGACAAGAGAGTACTCTGTGTATCTGCTGTTTATGGCCTCGGCCATGTAAAACAGAGAGCTATTTGCATAACTGAGCTGAGCTTATAATGGTGAAGGATAATAGCATTGTAAAATTTATTTTGTAGACATCTATTTATAAATCTGGAAGGAGAGTGATGGAGACCCCTATTTGCAGTCTGATAGCAGTATAAGGATAGTTAACATCACATGTAGCTGAGAGATAACCTACCTATTTTATCCTTAAAACCCACAAAAACCTCTTATAAATCACCATTATCCAAGGGAAATATTGAGGCTTGATGGGTTCATCTTAAAGGTAAGAATTTCTAACTCTTGTTCCTCTTTATTAAGTAAATATATTTGTTTGTGTTAGATTATGAATATGTTTATTTCTCCATACATTAAAATTACCTATACATTGAAATGATTAAATTTATTATTTTCATGTTTAGATTTATTTTTATTAACCCATTTTTGTGCACATGATTTTGTGAGCACTAGATTATATTCAATTTACTTTGTATTTAATTTGATAAGACAACATAAAACCTAACTAGGGTTATTATCTGGTATTTCTTAACTAGAGTCTTTGGAAGCCTCTCTAGTGATATTGTGTGGTAAGTTAGCCCTTATTTAGGTATAGTGGATCCATATTAGTCATGACCCCGATTGTTTAAATGTACCAAAAAATAAAAGGGCTAGTGTGATTCATCTTCTCCAAGCTAGGATTGATTTGTAGATCAAATTCACTTTCCCTTTTATATATTATATTAAATTTGATGTGATCTAAAACTTATAGGTTTTATTTCTCACCTTCATTATTATCATTTATTATCTATTTAATTTTTGCATCACTAGATCAAATCTATCAACTCAGTCTATGTTTCTATGTGTAGGTTTAACACATAGTTTATCTGATCGACTTTATTTTTCTTTATACAAGTCATCTTCAACCATAGGTAACTAGATCGATCAGCTCAACTTATTTCACTACTTTATAGATAGGTTTTCAAACTCAGTCGACCTAATCAAATTTGTTAGTAGGATAAAAATCTTCATCTGGAAAACATAGTATGCAAATAATAATTTTAGTACGCTTAAAATCATCAATTTCATTCTCACCATCTTAGTCATTTATTTTCTTCATTATAGTCTTATTTCATAATTTTAAGTCTAAAAAACTATAAATCTACAATGAACTAGGTCAACTAGATTGAAATATTTCTATATCCTGATTTCTTACCTAGGAGACTCAGTGAACTCATTTGACTATGTTTTTCTAGCACTTACTTCAACATATATAATCAACCCATTTGACTTTTTTCTATACTATTTTCATACTTGGTCATCTAAAATAAATATTTACTCTTCAAGAAAATTAATTAACTCATCTTGTAAGTAATTAATTAAAATTTCATTTTATTACCTTCTTATTTAGAGTAGCACACAGACTAAATATGAAGTTTTAATTTATCAATTTATTCATACTATTTTTATTTTATTCACACACTTCCAAACCCCAAAATATCTAAAAACATTATATAAATTATATCCAAGGTCTACCTACTTGTATTTCATCACTAAGGGGGAATCTGAATCAATTTTCTAGTTGAGTATAAATACATGGTTGATGGTATATATTGGTCAAGCACTTGACACCCTTATCATGGAATGTGAAGTGATGGGTAAGCCCCAATACCAAGCTAGTATCATCACCAATGCATATAATTTTTAGCCTTAACTACCTAAAAGCATCATTATATTGCTTTTATAGTTCATTTTTATACCCAAACTATCTATCACACTTATTTCTAAAAATTATAATTTAAAACATTTAGGAATGACCACATATATTAACTATTTTTCTAGGCCTACTCTTTAATAATTATATGTTTTATTTCAAAAATTATATCAACCAATGTTGGTATAAGGTTTGTGTTGTGTGCCACAACTAGATAGACTAGTTTGATCCAATTGCCTATGTGTTTATTTCCATTATTTTGAAAAATAACACTAGATCATCTAGAGTCATAACTAGCCAAACTTGTCTTCATCCTTAGAACATATTCAAACAACTTTATTGTGTATCATATAATTTTTCTTTTCCATATAACATAATCATTATAATTTATCTAATATCTCTTAGGTTGGTTTCCAGTGTTTCCCCACAAAACATAGTTGATTGATCTGATTATGTCTTTTCCTAAATTTTTATATTAACCTTCTATCCAAAATTTCTTGATCTAATTGACTTTTTACCTCTTGGATGACACTATTTTGTATTTGGCCTACTTTACTCCCACTTTTAACCTTTTCTCTCTAATATCATAATCGTATTCCAAGCATCATGAAATACCATATCAAAATCATTTTGGACAACCTTAATACATTAGGTGATATATGGGATGTTATTTCCTTCCTACCCTTACTACCAAGAGGATTATCACTCTTGGTGAACTTCATCTCATCCCTCATCTTTGGACTAAAATATAGTCCAAATTACCCCAATTGGTGATATTTATGCATTAGATCCATTTCACACTTCTCAATACAATTATCTATCAAAATCACCTTATTACATTATAGGGGAAGTTAACACAAGCTTAACCAATAACCATATAGGAAATATTTTAAACACCAACAATCCATCCCCTAACACTTCTTCACCCAAAAACCCATTCTCTAATACCAATTTAGGGAATTTTCCTCCTACCAATCCTAATAATCCACCCTTAAACATTAATAACCCAAATCCACCAAGTGACACCTAAAATTACTTCATAAATAGTGTAACAAATGAATATTATGAAAACATTTGATACTTCTCAAATGATGAAAACTCAACATCATTTATTAAACATGGTTAATCAACCTCCTATTCTCTTACCTCAAAATAACCAAAATTTTATTCCTTCACCTCTTATAGATGTCATGGGAAATATCATTCCCCAACCCATTATCACAACAACATGATCCAAAATATTCAAAATGAACCTTTATCCCCCTTCATTATTTTTATTGATATTGGAAACATCTCTCCAACTTTAAAATATGATGGGACTAAAGACCCTACATCTTGTGGTAATATTTATAAAAAGTGGATTCAAAGTAATACCTTTGCCACTACCAAAATTTTAGTCAAAAAATTCACCATATATGTATTAGAATGGTATAATAATCTCCCTCAACATTTTATATGGAAACTCAAAGATTTTTTCAATCCTCTAGTTAAGTAATTTGAACACAATGATCTTCCTAAAAATAATCTTATCCATTTCATCAATGTTAAACAATCCCATTCTAAATCAACTCATGATTTCATTAAACAATGGAAATATTTGGATCAAAAATCTGATCATAAAATTACTAATGATAAATTATTTAAACTATTCATAGACACATTAACACCTTCCCTTCAATATAAGGTTTGAAAATTTTCTCCCCAAACTCTGAACAATAAAATTGATCAAGGTAAAAGAAAAAATTTTATTATGAAATAATTTGATTCCAACATTAAAAACATCAAGGGATATTTCCAAATCTCCACTAATGTAATCATTGAAATCCTCCTCAAATAAAACTAGGAGTATCCAAAGTGGATAATCCCCAAGCTTCTCATGTACCCCTAACTATTTAATAGATGAAATAATTATTATCACCTTATAAACCTTTCACTTAAACCAATAATTCACCTACATGGTATGATCCTAAAAAAATTTTATTTGTTTCATACCAATGTCAGTCATTCCCATGAAACATGTCTTGGGCTTACCAAATTTCTTAATTTTTTTATGTTACAAGATACATTTAATCATGACACTATGATCAAAATACGTCATCATGATTATGTTAATGCCTCTCAAAAGAATCAAGTTATCAAACCTTCCTCCTCTAAACATCCAAAAAAATATATACCTCATAACCATAACATTCAAATGAGGATATATATGTACTTGACATTGATTATGACCAATATTATACCAATTATCAATATGTGAATGCAGCTAACGTTGATTATCAACATAGACCTACCCAAAGATATCCTATCACTAAGCCAAAAAGACCATCAATTAATGAACAAATTATTAAATAAACCACTACCATACCTTTTAACACAAATGAAGAAAAAATTCCACAAATAAAACATCAAACTACCTCTCTTCCTACCGAAAACATCTTACCCTCCAAGCCTCATTCTGGTTCTTCATCTTCTAAATCTCATATATTTTTATAAGATCTAAAATTTTTGCCTTGTAAAATACCCCTCATGGTGTTATTTTGTACTTCTCCATATCACTGTAAATTTTGAATGCAAAAATTATAAGACATTTAAGAACCACTTTCCCATGAAGTGGAACAAGCTCTTCAAGATCCTACACTGATAAAAGTACATACTATTGGAACTATTTATACTTCTTCAAAAACTTCCATAGAATTCCTTGAAGAATATATGATTAAAAATGAAATTATTTTTTGAATCAATGATCCACCTCTTTTCATTAAAATCATAATCAATACCACCCTTATTATAAAAGTCTTAGTTGATGAAGGGCCATGAATAAGTGTTTCCTCCCTTTGATTAATTTAACAACTTGGGTACATACCAAAGATCACCTTAATCAAACTCATCTCACATGTTGAAGATTTTATACAATAAATCAAAAACCACTTGGTTTCATTTGGCTTCCCCTCACTATTGGACCCAAGACCATACATACCAATATAATGGTCCTTGACTTACCACTATCCTAAAATATACTCATAAGTCATCCATGGATACTTCTCATGAAGGCTATTGCCTCTTCAGGTAGTCAATGCATCAATTTTTTTCATAATTTCAAACTCTATAAATATGAGGACTATTTTAATCCATGGAGTATTCAACTCCCAACCCTAAATCTCAGTATTGAATTCCAACCATTCTATGAATTAATGGTTTACCTCTACTTAAATTTGTTAAAATGAATCTATATTTATAGGTCAATCATTCTTATTACAATGATGATGAACTAAATGACTTAAAAAACACTTTCAATACTACTAAGTTACCTCCTTATATTTCAGAGTGGATTCCTCCTTATTTATTACCATGTGATCATACCATCCCTCTAGTCGATGAGATCACTAGACTTACTCCTCCATATAATGCACATGAATATTCTTACATAGAATATACATCACATATAATGAATATGGAGTGTCTAGATTATTTTAATATCCTTTAACAATGTCACCCCAAAAATTTAGTGATCTAGGTGTGTTTACCTTTGATGCTACTATAGAGATAAATGCATGTACTATTTCCCACACATATGATGATAAATATATCATGGATCAAGCTTAATCATGGGGTTTGGAAATACAAAACTATCAATTGATAATGAATTGTAAAGTAAAGGTCATGTATCTCTCATTAATCCTCCACTTATTGATACCCCTTGGGTAGTTGAACAAATCTTACCTCTATAAAAATTTGAAAATTTAGAACCATATACCTTATATATCACCAACCAATCTACCTAATTTATTTACTTCCCATGATCCTATAAATACCACTAGGATACCCTCCTCACTTCAACTGAAGCACTATCTAAAAAAAACCTAATACACATATTACTAATATGGTTAACTCCAATCAACCTCAACCAACAATTCCACCTACACCTAAAATTACCCTTGATGCTAAAGCCACATATGTATGGAAAATACATTCTAAATATGATTACCATAGTAATAAATCATTGTTCTCAAAGCATACATGGAATACTATGGACTCTTAATCACACTTCCTAGTGATGAAGCCATACTTGAGTTACTCCATGCTAGAGAATCTCAACTTCTATGATAATATTATAAACTTGAAAACTTCAAATGAAAAGATCCTCATTTTAATAACTTCATTGTTAGTGTGTAACCTAAAACAAATCATATTTCTTCCCTTCCTAATGATCCATATCATTTCCAAGATGGAAATGTTATGATCATTAAAGAAACAACAAGAATAGAATATGGTACACCCTCATGTCTTAGACCCATCACTATCTCTAAAGAAATCATGCCAACAAAATATGATAACTTTACCCTATTTTTTAATAAGTACCATGAAACTTTTGCTTGGTCATATGAGGATATGACATGTATCAACTCTATTATAATTTTACATAACATCATCACTTACCTAGATGCAAAACCCATTGGATATAAACAATAAAAATTTCCACTTGAAATTTCCACCTTATGTCATAAAGAAATTATTAAAATTTTGGATGCCAAGTTTATTAAACCTATTTACTATTTCATATGGGTATAAAAAATTGTTCTCATTCATAAAAAAGTAACCATGGTCATTCGTATATGCATTTATTTTTTCAATCTTAACCTCACATGTGTCGATTACTAGATATGAAATGTTGTCACTTATGGATAGTTTTTAAAGATATAATAAAATTAACATAGCCCCTGAAGACCTAAAAAACAACATTTACTATGAAATGGGGAACTTATTGCTACATCAAAATGCCTTTCAGCATTAAAAATTCTAGAACCACTTACCAACATGCCATGACTAATATTTTTCATAGTCTTATAGACAAGATTATGAAATCCTATTACCTTTAATAGATTCAATTGTTGTAATGAAATGTTGGCACTTACGGATGGTTTTTTAGGATATAATGAAATTCACATATCCCCTGAACACCAACACAAAATGACATTTATTATGGAATGGGGAACCTATTTCTCTATCAAAATTCTTTTCATCCTTAAAAATACTAGATCCACTTACCAATGTGCCATGACTCACATTTTACACAACATTATACATAATATTATGTAAACCTATGCTAAGTACCTCATTACTAAATATAAGAGTCACACAACACATATCATCGATCTAGATATCATTTTTGATTGGTTAATCAAATACAAACTTAGAATTAACTAATAAATGTGTGTCTTTGGCATCACATCTAGTAAAATTTTAAGGTTCTTAGTCTCTCTTCTTGGCATTGATGTTAATCTTTCCAAAATTAAAGCTATAGTTAGCATGCCCATTCTTTTTCCATTCCTAAAATTCACACATACCTTATAAATCTTGGGTCAATTTGACTACTCATAATACAAATGGATTACCATATCTAGTATGTTATTTCCATTTTTAAGAAAGGTAATGCTCTAGAATAGAGAGTTTCATGCCAAACATATTTTGATAACATGAAAGAATATTTGATCCATATTCCCACCATTCAACCACCTTTTAATGATCATATTTTAATCTTATACCTCTTTTACCCCCATATTATTTAGGTAATGTTATCCCAAAAAGATGATAATGGTAGAGAATACACTATTTACTATAGTAGTCAAGGCCTCATTGACTAAAAAAATGTTATACTAAAGTAAAACATGATTGCCTTGTTATCTACTTCACAGTTGAAAATCTCTATCACTATACAATTTATCAAACCACTTATGTCATTGTACACTCCAATCCACTACATCATTTCTTATTTAAAGCATTATTATCTAGAGATAGAATTGGAAAATGGATAGTCCTCTTAATGAAATTTAACCTTCAAATTATTACACAAAAATTTGTCATGGGGAAAGTTATTGCTGACCAACTTGTAGTGGCACCATGCCAACTACAAATCACCTTCAAGATAATCTCCCTAATGAAAACATTATTTATATTGAAGGTATTAACCAAGTTATCTTCCTTAAAAATTATTTCCATAATTTCACTACTAATTTAGAGGAAAATAATCAAGAAGAAACCAATATCAATCATGATACCATTGATTTACACGAAGACACCTAGACCCTCCATTTTGATGGAACTAAATGCCTCAAAAGAGCTAAGGTAAGTTGTATCATAAAAAAATCACATGGTAAGATCATCCCTATGGCATTTAGGTTAACTTTTTATGTTACTAATAACATGGCCAAATATGAAGCTCTCATATTAGGTATGAAAGCATCACTTGACTTGGATATCCCATATCTACATACTTTGGGTGACTCAAAACTTATCAATCACTAGGTTAATGGTGATTATCAATGTAAAAGTGAAAATATAGTTTCTTATAATCAAATGGTAACCACACTTACCAAAGATTTTTCTTATTTTACCATTGAGCCAATTTTAAGAGATCAAACTTACATAGATGATTCTTTTGATTCTTTAGCATATTTATTTCATCCTCACCAAGTACTTAATGATTCCTAATTTCTTATCCAAATAATAAAATAAATCTCTTCTATCCAACTAAATATTCAATCATTTTTCATATTGAGGATTTCACTATTTGATAAAGCCCATGGTATAAAAACATCATCCATTTCTTGAACATCAAACCTATCCTCTAAATATGGATGTTAGTGCGAAAAATTACATTGAAGTAATTGAGTCCTTGTCAAGTGTAAATGCCTAAGTTGAGTATTAAAGCCTAAGTTCTTAGCCCAATTTCTATATTCAAATGTTCACTCCAAGGTCAAGTTTCATGTTAAATTGACTAAGTGTTAAATTGGTCTTTACTTAGAATAGGTGTAAAGCCCTTAGACTTTTTACATGAAGACTTTACCTAATGGAAATAGGTCTTCAGGATTTTTGTCTCAGAGAAAAAGTTTTAAGACTTATTTTTTTGGGTAAAGCATTCACACAAAAAGTCTAAAGAAATTTAATGTTTTGGGAAAAGTGCTCAATAAAAAAATCTAAAGGATCATTTATATAAAGTAAATTTCTCATGGAAAAAGGATCAAAGGATTTATGTCAGACATTTTATCCATGGAAAAAAACCTAAATGTGCTCAATACTTTAGAAATATTAATGCAAGGGAATTGCTATGGAATAGAAGTCCGGATATAAAAAGGTTGAAGACTAGATTACTATAGAACAAAAGTGCCAAAGACAAAAGGCCCAATGAGTAAAGTCCAAAATAAATTCATCTAAATTTGAAAATTGTGATGGCCATGCAGATGTCATTGATGATCATGTAGATGTCAAAATTAATTTCAACCATTATACATTAGGGTTTAAATTTGATGATTGTATGGAAGTCATTGATGATCACATGAACATCATGATGGGTGTATGGACATCAAATTTAAGACATGATAACTATATGTTGGGGCTTACATTTGATGGTCATGCACCCATAAAATATATTCACATGGATGTCAAATGATGGGCATGAGAATGTCAAAATTAAGCTTGGTGATTATCTTTGGGGATTAAATTTGATAGTCATGTACCCATAAAAAAATGCTCATGTAGACATCAAATGATGGGTGTGTAGATGTCAAATTTAATCCATAGTAGATATCCAGTGGTTTTTGATCCATGGTAAATGATATTGTTGGTCTACATTCCATCAAGCTTCAAGATTGATGACATGAGTGAGAGCTAACTTATCAAAGGACTTAGGTCGAATAAGGAGCTACCATGTGGTAGAAGGGCACTAACCTGACAGAGATTGACTATGTAAGGTTAAATAAATCCCATAGATTATCCAAGTGGCATGATCATGGGGAGTCTCAATGGAGATACAATAGCTCATAATAAAATATAATGCTAAATGGATGTCAAAATCCCATAGAGCTTCCATGTGGCACACTCGCATTCATCATACATACAAGGATCTAACATTGCCACATAAGAAGGTGGGAATTTTAATGAAGTTCAAGGTATATGTGGAAACATTTGAACCCTCTAAATATGATCAAGTGTGTTTGACAACTCTAAAAGGCTATAGTTTGTGATGGTAGTTTGGACAAGTCTATAGTGAAATGCTCTATGGATGAACAAAAAATTCAACTGTATATGGAGACAAGTAATGTTGAGGTCAGTTTGAACAAAACTATTAGTGAATAGATTGACATGGTAATGCCACATAGGCATGCATGTCATATTAAAGGACCCTATGCAAGGTAGTTAGTGGGGCTTTCACCATTAATAGTATCTTGACAATTTTTAAATTATAAATTTGTGAGACAGTCCCAAATTTACCCAAATAGGTCAAAGGTTAAAATAATGCATTTATATATTAAAAAATGAAAGGTGAAAAATGAAAAATATGAAAAATCAAGTTGGATCCAAAAGGGTAAAAGGGTCAAAATAACCTAAGTCTTTTTCATTTTTTATTTTTGTGCTTGTCCAAGCTCCTCCATGGAAGGAAATTATAGGTTTGCAAATCTAAGGTGGGCCACCCAAAGAAGATCATTTGAATAGACATGGATCTAGAATATTACCATGAAATAATTGAAAGAGTATGTTGTTCCAAGGCATGTATAAAGGGAAGGGTATATGTTTATGAGTTTCCAGTTATGCTAGCAAATGGTCTAGGGCATCTTTAGGTACTTCCGCATAAAGATAAAGTTTGTTTGACCTTATAACATGAATATTCTTCTTCCAGCTCATGTGAAAGGAATATCCCACCATGAAATAAAAGGATGTGCTCCAAATATTCATTATTCCTCGTAGAGGTAGTTAGAGTTATGATTTTATTTCAAAAGGATGAAGATTTTAGGCATGGCAAGGGAATATTTTCTAATTGGAAGAATCTTAGCAGACTTGAAAGTTTGTTTTATAGTTTTTCAATTTACCACTGATAGTCCTAGATTTGAAAAGGATTTAAAATGTATAAATAGATGGCTTCTCCTCTATTAAATAGGTTGGTTGGACGTTGTGTTGGTAGTTGTTGGTCTTTGCTTTTCTAAGTATAGGCTCTTTCAAATTTTGGTATCGTGATTTTGTGTGTATTTTACCTCTCTTGCTAAGATGGTTATAGTTGTACAACCATTAGCAAGCTCTAAGAGTATCTCTATATGTCTCCCCTATCCAACATGGATCAAATCCATCATGCTTGTCCCCATATTAGCATTTTGAAACATTGGTGTATGTAATATTTTATTTCAAGTTAATGGAAAATACTTGTGGTTCTTTATTGTATCTTATTAATGAAATGTAATGAGATGTTTTACATGATATGTTGATTGGATATCTATATTTGTTCTTATGTATGGTTGTCATCTTGAACATAAATCTGGGTTATAAACCCATTTTGAATAGATATTTGGAAATATTTTGTTGAATACCTACATTAGGACAACCTGGGTTCATGAATTTAGCAAGAGAAAGTATTTGAGATTCTAGTTTTAGTGTATGTTCTAGGGTTTTAGGGATCATTTGGGCATTTTCATTCTATTGGCACCGATGGATGCAAATTTCTCCTTGTAGTTTTCATGGTTTACATTTTATTTTTCCTACATTTTTGTAAAAGTTGATGTCATGTATGTTGAAAAAAACCCTACTATTTGAAAACCACCAGCACACCCTCATTTTTCTTATTATTAAACTATCCTACCCCATCCTACCCTATATATAACACACCCTTTACATATTATAAGTGTTATTTGCTTTGTAGATGCATAAAATATTTCATACTTAACATTTGTCTACATATTATGCTTTGAAGACCCAACACTGTAGTCTTCCTTTGAGCCCCTTATTGAAAAATTCTTTAGAATGAAGGTTACATGCACATCCCTATTTACCTTTAGTACTTGTATGTGATCTAGTGCATTTGTTCATCTCATGTGGCAACCCTTCTCAAGTGGAGTGAATGAGTTTAGTTGTGAACTAATCACATTTATGTCTCTTTATGCCTAAAATACCCATGGAAGTTGAGTTGTAGAATCTCTCTATGTGACAAAGCTACCCCATAGGTCCTCTCACCTTTTTTCAGCCATATCCAGAAGTAGTAGGGAGCTAACCATACCCTATATTGTTACCTCTCAGTCATTTTCTTCATTTGGTCCATTATTGATGCTAAACCCTCCCCTAGATATAATGACATATTAGTAGGTTTTTTTAATCTTTGTTTTCCATTTTCTTTAAGTGTGGAAGGTCAGGTGAAAGTGGTGTACAACTGGGAACCAAGACTCATCTAGCACCATTTCCAAGGAGAAGCTAAGAACCTTGGCCCTTGTGTTGTTTAGGACTCTTACAGAGAGCTGTAAGTACTTTGTGTTCAAAATTTTTATACCTATATTTGCATTGATTTGAATATCTTAGCCGTCAACAAGTTTAACACTCCACTAGGGATGTGCTACGAGTTTCTTAAGGCTTGATAATTATCTTATATTGTGTTTAATGTAAAAGACTATTAATATTTCATGTTGGAAGGTGTTTTTCCCTTTTAAACATTATTCTAAATATTTTCAAGTCTTTGATTTTACTCTCATCATTATCTTCAACAAAGTATGTTTTTAGCATTTATCACTATCAGTTTGTTAATTATTATATCCTCAAATTTTGATTCTAGTGTGACTTTGATTTTTATCACCTAGTTTTAAAAAAGATTAGTGACTATACTAAATTTTATTTTGTTTAGTTTTAGTTTTGATTATTTTCTTATTTGTAAAGATACAAGGATTGAGATCATCTTTCACAGGTGACTCATCTAAGAAACTTGTCTCACCATTAATTTTATATCAAAAATGAAGGAGACAAGTTTGGAGGCTTATTGAAGCACAAATTTTAGTTGATAAGGGTTATCAAGACTTTGCTAATCTTGAAATATTTATCAACCCTCCCATTCTTGAGGACTATCATAGATATTCTAGCAAATCTAAAACCTATAGTTTTGTGTATTACCTAACTCCTTCTTAATCAGTTGAATCACCTCGCAAGTTTGACCCACCAAGTCTAACTCATTCACCCCCTCATATCCCTTTTCCATTTGTTATTGAACCTATGATTTAACCAATAATGAGGCATATGAATCAAGATAAGAATGAACATCATGTATTCCACATTCTCAAATTTAGGCCTATTAATTTTGATGAAATGGTAGACTATCCTAATGAAGTTCCAAATGAAGTAAGGAAATGCCTTCCAAAATTCCAAGGGAATAATGTAGTGAGTGATGATCAACACTTAAGGACTTTTCATAAAATAATTTAATATTATGAGGTTGAGCATGAGGATGTGTGTATTAAACTATTTATACACACACTAGAGGAAGGCACTCATGAATGGTTCAATTCCCTTCTCTATGGATGCATTGATTCATGGGAGGAGATGCATAATGTTTTTATAATTTAATGTGGTGCTAGGATTGATCCAAGGCTTCATTTGGATGAGTTTGAAAATATTAAAAATAACCCTAATAAGTATGTATAGGAATTCTATATAAGGTTTAGAAAAAATGAAATGTGACTACCTAAGAACATCAGGCCTAGCGATATAGTGTGCTTGATAAAATACTATGATGCCTTTGATAACAAGGTTGTGTAATACTTGAGGGATAAGATTATTAAGAACCTATGATTGACATTCAATATGGCCATCCAAATTGAGAAAAACATAAAGGCTATGGGAAAGCCCATGAACAAGTGGGTTAATTTGAAATTGATCAATCTAAAAAAGATACAATCTACAAAGATAGCAAACCTTGAGGATACTATTAAAAATTTAGCCTCTATTATCAAAGAAATGCCATACAAGTTGGCTAGAGCTGAAAGGGGATCCCTCATGTGTCTACTAGTCAAGAAAGGGCTCCAAATTTGAATCAAACATAAGAAAGGCATGATTTACACCATCAAGATAATGATAGAGAGAAGAGGCCTGCACATAAAGAAAAAATAGAAAGAAATCAAAATAGAGGAGTTGGAAAGGAAGTTCTTGATTTATTGAATGCCAAAGTGAATGTAGTGAATTATGACATTGATAGTGATTGGTGTGATAAGTGCTTCCTTCCACATCCCCCTTGTGATATATCTAAATCAATTGATGAAGATGTGGATGAACTTGAGTCCACATCATCTGATGATGAGATCTTGATGTTCAATTGCCAAATCCCCTAAAGTGAATTGACTTCCTCCATAGAATTATTGAGTACTATTATTATTGATCAATTTAAGAGTGAAGTTAAAAAAGTGTCCCAACTCTTGAATTTTCTTATGATGTTATTATGGCACAAGCATATGAATTACCCATTCATGATTTATATTTATTATACTCTATGATGATTAAGAAATATGATGGGGGAATTCCATCAGTTGGGGATAGGCAGTTGCTAATTAATGCAATAATTGCCTAAGAGAAAGAATATCACTTGATAAGTAAATATCAGGCTATTTCTCCTCAAGACACTACCCCTATAAATCTAAAGGTAGGGGATGCTAATAATGAGGCTAAGAAAACTATAGTGTCCATTAAAGCTTCCAAGCTATTACTTTCTTCCCAATTTTCTAAGCCTATAGGTGCTTCAGTGAAGAATAGGGTACCCATATTGTCTAGTATCCCTAAGGGTGATAATGAGTTTTAAAAAAATCCACCTTTGAAGGTTGATGTTAAAGATTCAAATCCATCTTATCCTACTCCACTTCAGACCTTGAGTGACTATATTCCAAATGAAGGTGTTGTCACCCTTCGACCCAGTACCCCTTTTCCTCAGTATAACATATGCAATATGGCCCAAATGTTGAGCCAATTTAAAGTCACCATGCCACTTATTGAATTATTAATAATACCTAAACATAGGGAGAGAGAATTCAAGTACTTATAATTTGGTGACAGGTTAGTTTTGAATGAAATTGAGTTACCCCAAACACCCCCATAAATTGATGAATAATTAGAAGAGGTTATTCAATGATCTCTAGAGGTCTATTTGGGGACTGTATTGGTATAACGTTAGTTGAATGTGGATCAATTTTATATAACTCTCTTGATCATTGGTATGATTGTTCACAATTACATGTTTGACTTTAGATTTTCCTACAATGTGATGCCCTTGGGTATCTTAAATGAGATCAGAGTTAAGGTTACATCATATTTTGGCAAGTGTTATGCCATGGACTCATCAGAAGTTCTAGTTGTTGGACAAGTCAAGGGGTTGGTAGCATAGTTGACAGCATATCCAAGTAAGTATTTAAATATGGATGTGGTAATTGTAGAATGATCACATAAGTGGGGGATTCTATTTTCACTTAAATGGGATGCTAGCATGGGTGGAAGTATATAGATGGAATTATCTTATGCCACCATTCTACTAGAGGTTAAGATGGTCAAGCTTTATATATATTTGAAGATGATACATGTAATTAAAGATCCAAAACATGCTATGAATGAAGTATTATACATAGATGTTGAATTGGGAAAATTTGTTAGGAATATTGATACTAGTGAATAGCCTATTGTTCTTGATGTTTAACTTGACAAAGAAAGTGTAGTTTGGAAGATGTTCTTTTACAAGGCTTGCTCCAATCTTGTTAATGGAGTTCGGGTCTTATTCCATGCCCCCAATAACAAGTCTTTTAAGTTTTCTTTTAAGCTATCCTTTGAGTGAACTAATAATACTAATGATTGTGAATCACTCCTAGTTGGTGTGAACTAGGAATTTAACTCAAGAGAGGTGTTAGTATCTTATTAGTGACAAAATGAAATAAAATTGAAAAACCAACACACTAGCTAGCATACATATCTAGGACTAGTTACTAGGGAGAGCTTAGTAAGGAAATCCATTTGAGAACACAACTAAAAATGGAAATAAATAACAAATATGAACACAAAACACAAATTTATTACCAACTCCTTGATTTCTCCAAAAGGCTCCTTCTTTGGCTTTCTTGGCTTGTGCTTAAAGACATCTTCTTCAATGGAGTGTGGCTACATTCAGCTCCTCTTCGCACCTTTGGCTTTGGCTTGGCTTGGATTGGCTCAAAAATTTGGCATTATAACACTAAGATGCAATGATTTTTGAATGAATTTGGGAATTACAAGTTTGGCATACAAGAGCTTAAAATTCAATAGGTAAGGCCTCCTATTTATAAATTTTTGGAATGGTTTAAGGATCAACCATGACCATCCATCTCAAGATTAAGATGTGTGGCCATGAATAAATCCAAATATGAAATTCATTATACAAATATCCCCATTAATATTTTGGATATAGGGGTATTGAATAGGCTTGGAGGGTCTTAATGAGGCATGTGAGACCCATAATATTGATATTTTATGCATTTATGGCTTATGAATGCCACCCCATATGATGATGTCACTTGATGATGCAGTTAATAGAAATAAATCTACAATAAATATTTGTTTAAGAAGTTCCATGGAAAATTATCTTAAGGCCCTAATTTGGTTTAATTAGCCTAAAACATGATTATTCAACTTTGATGCAAATTTTGGCTCTTAGTGCACAAATTAATCAAATTAGTCAAAATGTCTTGTTATTGCTCCAAAATTTGACTATATTGGAATTAGAAGTCAATGTTAGATGTGTTGGATCCATTATCCCATTTAGGATGTTACAAACACAAAATAACAAAGGTACATGTCTAGTGCAAGATATTTGATAGAAAAGAGCAATCCAGAGTACTTAGGTATGAAATTAGAAATTTGAGTCAAAATAATCTGATCAAAGCTAGTTGGCCCATAAATTGTATTTCCCAATTTAAAGATATTATATCCAAAATTGGCACTTGAATATATCAATTTCAACTCATTTAATACATTTTAATGCTTTTACGCCAAATTGTACACTTTAGGTGGAAATCGGTCAAAAAACCTAGTTAGAGGTCATTGGTGGCTAGATGTAGGTGTCTACACTTGGTCTATAGATTACCCATGAGAATGGAACTAAAAGTTTGATTGTCAATGGTTATTTTGATATAGTGGTAAAGTAAGTCTACAATGCTTATGACACAAAAAATAAAAGGTTGAAATAATATCAAAATGTTGTGTGGGATTTGCTTGAATTCTTTGATGCATTAAATATTTGTTATCATGATATAAATTTCAATGAAGAAGCTAAAAAACTTGTATAGTTAGGTAATCAATTTGATATTACAAATATGAGCCGTCATTATTAGTACCAAGTGGAGGTGATTGTCAGGGCTTTATTCCTAAACAATGTTCATAATTGGTAGGAGTTTATTGATGATGATCAAATCAAAAGGTTTCTAATTTATGAAGCTAAGTTCCATGATCAACTCATAGACCTATAATATATGTTTCAGGTTTGTGATGGGATGGAAACCTTGTTTGGGAAGGATGTTAGTCAACTAAAGATAAATATGCTCCCAAGAGGATTGGTGAGCTTATACGCATCTTTTGATGGAGATAATAGAATTAAATCAAGAGACTCATTTATCTCAAAAGACATGAATAATTAAAACTTGGGTTCTCAAAAAAATATAAGAAAGGGTTGGTTAGGTACTAACCTAAGTGTAACTAAGAATCAAGTTTACATGTGGCTACTTAAAGAGTACCAAGATTATCTAGCATGGTCTTATTTCAAGCTGAAAGTATATAGGGAAGATTTGTTCTAGCATGTTCTCTCATTAGAGCCTAAAAACAAGACTTTAAGGTAGAAAAAAATACCTATTAACCCTATATTGGCCACCAAGATAAGGGATGAATTAAAAAAGTTGAGGGATGGCGGAATCATTTAACCCATCAGGTATTCATCATGGGTCACTAATTTAGTCCCTATGTAAAATACGAATGGTGACATCTGATTATGTGTGGATTTCCAAAATTTGAATAAATATTCTTTGAAATATAATTATCCCCTACCCAATATGGATAACCTAATGCAATTTTTTGTTGGATTAGAAATGGTTTCCATATTAGATGGATTCTTAGGGTACAATCAGGTTATGGTGAAGGAATCTGATAGGTCTAAGACTATGTTCACTATGCCTTGGGGCGCATATGTATATATGAGGATGATTTTTGGGTTAATGAATGTTGGTGTAACATTTTAGAGAGAAATGTATGTTAATTTTACATGGATAATTAACTAGTTCATTATTGTGTATCAGGATGACATTATTGTTTACTCTAAGATTAGAGAAGAATATTTGGAGCACTTAGAAAAAGTGTTGATTAAATACAAGGAGTCTAGAATTTCACTTAATCCTATGTAATGTCACTTTGGAGTATAAAATTCCAATTTTTTAGGACATATAATGTCCAAGGATGGTGTTAGGATTGACCCCAAAAGGGTAAAAGCTATTAACATAGTGCATATACCATAATCCAAGAAGGGAATTTAGTTCTTATTTGGATAAATTAATCTTGTAAGGAGGTTTGTGTCCAATTTTTTATAGATTACTTTGCCTATTACTTATATGTTGAAGAAGGACTATATCATCAAGTGGGAGGAAAAGACTGTGTAAGCATTCATTGACATCAAAGGAGCTTTAAAGTCTACCCCTATTCTAGCCATCCCTAATTACACTAAGCCAATTTAGATATTCTCTTTTACATCATATAATATTTTTATTATTGTTATTTTTTAAAATAATGATGATGCTCATGAGCATCTAATAAATTTTTTCTATCAAATCTATTCAAGGTGATGAAATGAATTACACTATCATGGAAAAACAAGCCTTCACTTTTTTGAATGTTGTTAAAACATTCAGGCCTTATATTTTGAGTTCAAGGATTATTGCTTATGTCTCAATACCATGGTCAAGGACATATTGACTCAGATTGAAGTATCCAACAAGAGATACAAGTGGGTCAACAAGTTGCAAGAGTATGACATGGATATTTAGACCACCAAGTTAGTTTGAGGGATGTGTCTAGCCAATCTTATGGCTAAGACTAATTTACAAGTTATCGAGGTGAACATTATTATTTTTAATGTTGATGACTCCTTGAGTTAGCTTAACATGTCTCTATGGAATAGAGATATTGTTTACTACTTGAAAAATATGAATTACCCCTAACTTAGATAAGAATCAAAGGAGAACTCTTAAGCTTATTTCCTAAAAATACCTCTTGACTGAGAATGGACTAGCATGAAAGAATCTAGATGGGGTTATCCTAAGATGCATGCTAGAAGAATAGAATATTGACTTGATTTAAGACTTTTATATTGGAGTGTGTGGTGGTCATTGTGTTCCTAAATTCATAGCTCATAAAATTTTAACAGCTAGTTATTGGTGGTCATCAGTATTCAAAGATATTGCTCAAACAATTAGAAAGTATGAGAAGTGTCAACACTTTATTGAGAGAATGAAAGCTTCTAGTTACCTTCCTTTGCATCCTATGAATATTGACTAAGAATTTATATAATGGGGAATGGATTTAATTATAGAAATTGTTGATTCATAAAGCACTAGACATATATGGATACTAGTTACAACTGATTACTTCATGAAATGGGTTGAAGCGGTCCATACAAAGAAAGAAATGCACCAGATAGTTATGGATTTTTTATTGAATTAGATTATTTGTAGCTTTGGTGTACCTATCAAATTTATTACTGATAATAACATGAGTTTATAAACCAAACCATTGGTGGCATTTTATAAAGAGTATGGGATTGAATTGACCTATGCTTCCAACTACAATCCTCAAGGGAATGGGCAAGCAAAATCCATTAACAAGAACTTGCTCAAAATCATTAAATGAACATTGGAAGAAAATAAGAAGTGGGGTGAATTTTTTTTTTTTTTTTGTGGGATGATAGGATCATGTTTAAGAGAGATATAGAAAAAAACCCTTTTGATATTTTTTATGGAGTTTAAGTAGTTTTGCCTATAAATTTGTATTTGCCAACCTATCAGCTCATGCACCAACTGGAAAAAGATGAGAAAATAAACCAATATGAAATCATGATGAACCTAATTATTGAACTTGATGAAGTTCAAAGACAAGCTCATGAAAGACACCTCAAGTTCAAAGAAAATTTGAAGAAGATATTTGATAAGGTCACTCCAAGGACTTTCTAAGTAGGTGATATGGTTCTACTTTGGGACATCAGGCATGAGGAGAAAGGCATGGAAAATTTAATGCATTGTGGATGGGTCCTTATTCTATTGATTGATATATTAGAGAACATAATTTATTTTTGAGAGGCTTGGATGGTGAAATAATGGAGCTACCAGTCAATGGTAGACATCTGCAACACTTCCTTGATTGATTTTGTAACCTATATACATTAGTATATAGTGTATAGTTTTATCTTTATATTGTTTTGTTGATTTGTTACCCCTTTATTTTTGGACTTGTTTGTATAATTTTATTTCATGTTTCTATCATGTGTTTGTTTTTATATAATCTTGATCTATTTTTGTCAATTTTTCCATTATTTTATTGAGCCTTCATGAATGTTTGTTAAAATTTATAAGTGTTTACTTTGTGGCCCACTAGATTGGAATATGGTCTTATGTTTTGGGGTTCTTTTCACACCCATAGGGGGTATTAATCCTTAGGTGAGAGCCAGTGTTAGTGATCAAAATTGCATTGAAGTAATTGAGCTCTTGTCAAGTGTAATTACCTAAGTCTAGCCTGAGTTGAGTATCAATGCCTAAGTCCTTAGCCCAATTTTTGTATTCAAACGTTCACTTCAAGGTCAAGTTCCATGTTAAATAGGATAAGTGTTAAGTTGGTCTTTACTTGGTGTATGTGTAAAGCCCTTATACTTTTTTAAACTTGTTGCATGAACACTTTGCCCAATGGAAACATGTCTTTGGGATTTTTATCTTAGATAAAAAGTCTAAAGACTTATTTCGATCAAGTAAAGCATTCACATAAAAAGTTTGAATAAATTCAATGTTTTGGGAAAAGTCCTCAACAAAAAAGTCTAAAGGATCATTTATATTTGGAAAATTCCCATGGCAAAAGGATTTAAGGAATTTTTTAGGACATTTTATCCATGATAAAAAGCCTAAATGTGCTCAATACTTTGAAAATATTGTTGTGGGGGAATTTCTATGGAATAAAATTACTAATAAAAAAAGGCCAAAGACCAAATTACTAAAGAATAAAAGTGCCAAAGACAAAAGGTCCAATGAGCAAAGTCCCAAAGAAATCAATCAAAATTGCACAAGTATGATGGCCATGTAGATGTCATTGATGGTTGTGTAGACATTAAAATTAATCTCAACCATTATACATTAGGGCTTAAATTTGATGATCATGTGGATGCCATTAACATTCACATCAACATCAAATGATGGGCATGCAGATGTCAAATTTAAGCCATGATGATTATATATTGGGAATTAAATTTGATGGTCATGCACCCGTCAAAGATGTTCACATGGACATAAAATTATAGGTGAAATAATGTCAATATTAAGCTCAATGATTATTTATTATGGATTTAATTTTATAATCATGTACTTGTAAAAAACATTCATGCAAACATTAAATGATGAGTGCACAAATGATAAACTTAAGCCATAGTAGATAGCTAGGAGTATTTCATATATGTAAAATGGGATCAATGGTCCATGTTATATTGATATTCAACATCATTGACATGATTTGGTGCTAACTTGTCAAAGGACTTGGGTTGAATAAGGAGCTATCACATGGAAGAAGGGTGATAGCCTAATAGAGATTGATTGTGTAAGGTGTAATAAAGCTCATGGATTATCAAAATGGAATGATTATGGGGGGTCTTAATGGAGATCCAATGGATAATAATAAAATATAATACTAAATGGATGCCAAAATCTAATAGATTTACCATGTGGCATGTTCACTTTTATCATGCATACAAGGATCTAGCATTGACACATAAAAAAGTGGGAATTTAAATGAATTTCAAGGTAGATGTGGTAGCCTATGAAACCTATAAATATTATCAAGTGTTCTTTGACCACTTTGGAAGGCTAGAGTTTGTGATGGTAGTTTGGATATTTCTACAGTGAAATGTTCTATGGATGAACAAAAATTTCAACCACATATGGAGATAAGTAATGTTGAGGTTAGTTTGAACAAAAATATTGATGAATAGATTGACATGGAGATGCCATATATGCATGTGCATCATATTCAAAGACCCTATGTAAGGTAGCTAGTGGGAATTTAACCACTAACAGTAGCTTGATAATTTGGAAATTGCAAATTTTTGAGAGGGTCTTAGATTTACCCAAATAGGTCAAAGGTTTAAAATAATCCATTTATCCATTAAAAAGGGAAAGGTGAAGAATGAAAAATATGAAAAGGCAAGTTGAATCCAAAAGGATAAAAGGGTCAAAATAACCTAAGTCTTTTAAATATTTTATTGTTGTGCTTGTCCAAGCTCCTCCATGGAAGGAAATTATAGGTTCGAAAATCCAAGGTGGGCCAGCCAAAGATCATTAGAATATCCATAGATCCAAAATATTATAATGAAATCATTAAAAGAGTAGGTTATTCCATGGCATGCATAAAGGGAAGGGCAACTATCTAGGAGTTTCCAACTGTGCTAGCAAATTGTCCAAGGCATCTTCAGATAGTTTACAAAAAGACAAAGTTTATTTGACCCTCTACCATGAATGTTATTCTTCCATTTCATGTGGATAACATCTCTCACCATGAAATAAAAGGATGTGATCCATATCTTCATCATTCCTAATAGAGGTAGTTAGAGTTATGATTTTTCTTACAAAAGGATGAAGATTTTAGGCATGTTTAGGGAATATTTTCCATCTAGAAGCATCTTAGTGGACTTGAAAGTTTGTTTTACAATTTTAAAAATTATGAACCATAGTCCTAGATTTGAAAAAGGATTTAAAATGTAGAAATGAAGGGATTTTATCCTATATTCAAGAGGTTGGTTGGCCATTATGTTGGTGGTTGTTGGTCTTTTCTTTTCTAAGTATAGGCTGTTCCAAAATTTGGGATCATGATTGTGTATGTATTTTTCCTCTCTTGCTAAGGTGGTTATAGGTGTACAACCTTTAACAAGCTCTGAGAGAATCTCTATATGTCTCCCCTATCCAACATGGAGCAAATCCACCATGCTTGTCCCCATGGTAACATTTTGAAACACTGGTGTATTTAAGATTTTATTTAAAGTTAATGGAAAATATTTGTGGTTTTTTATTGTATCTTATTAATGAAATGCAATGAGATGTTTTACATGTTATGTTGATTGGATATCTAGCTTTGTGCTTATGTATGGTTGTCATCTTGAGCATAGATCTAGGTTATAAACCCCTTTTTGCATAGAGATTTGGAAATATTTTGTTGAATACGTCATTAGGGCACCTTGGGTTCATGAATTTAGAAGGAGAAAGTATTTAAGATTCTAGTTTTAGTGTATGTTATATGGTTTTAGGGATCATTTGGGGATTTTCATTCAATTGGTGCCTATGGATGCAAATTTCTCTTTGTAGTTTCCATGGATTTAATTTTAGTTTTCCTATATCTTTGTAATAGGTGATGTCATGTATGTTCAAAGAAACCCTATTTGAAAAACACTAGCACACCCCCCCCCATTTTATTATTATTAAACTATCCTACCCTATCCTACCCTACACATAACACACCCTTTGCCTACTATAAGTGTTATTTACCCTATAGATGCATAAAATATTACATACTTAACATCTATTTACATCTTGTGCTTTAAATACCAAGTACTATAATATTTCTTTCAGCCCCTTGTTATTGAAAAATTATTTAGAATTAAGGTTACATGCACATCCCAATCTATCTTCAGTAGCTTGTATGTGATCTAGATCATTTGTTCATCTCATGTGACAACCCTTCCTAGGTGGAGTGAACAAGTTTGCTTGTACCCTGGTCATATTTGTGTTCCATTGTGCTAAAAATACCCATGGAGGTTAAATTACATAATCTATCCATATGATAAAGTTACATCATAGGTTCTCTCACCTTGGTTCAGGTAGAGCCAAAAATAGTTGGGAGCTTACCATACCCTTTATTAGTGCCTCTCAGTCATTTTTTGTGTTTGTTCCATTCTAGATACTAAACCCTCCCCTAGACATAATGACATACTAGTGGGTTTTTAATCTTTGTTTTCCATTTTATTCAAGTGTGCAAGGCCAAAAAAAGAAGTGTACAACTAGGAACCAACAAAAACTTATCATGAAAACACCATAATACATAAACAAGACTTTAAATATATCTTATGATACAACACCCTTTATTTCTATAATGTAGAAGGTACCCTACTCCATTGTGTGATGAAATAAGTGGTTCTTCCTCTTCTCAAATAATCACATGGGGGAATTTGTGGTGGTTACTATAGTGGACATGATACACCACACAAATTCTTATTTATGGTATAATATTGTCCTACTTTAAAAAATGATGCTATCAACTTTTCTAAAAAGTGTAATCCTTTCCAACTTCATGATGATTGAATCCATTCACCACCAACTAAAATCCAAACTATGGAGTCTCCTTAGCCATTATTTATGTGGGGATTAGATCTCATTGGTAAATTACTGTGGTCACATGATGGTCATGTTTTTATCATTACTACTACTAAATATTTTACTAAATGGGTAAAACCCATGCCTATTGTCAATGTCATGGGAACCACTATTTATAAATTTATCCTTAACTAAATTAGTTGTCACTTTAGATTTCCCCATACTATCATTTTTGATAATGGTGGTAATGTAAATAAAAAGGACATGAAATATTTATGTGCTAAATTTAACATTTCCCACACCTTACCATCCATAATACAATGGCCAGGTTGAAGCCACTAAAAAAATTATCAACAAAATCTAGTAGTAGACCATCTAATAAACCCACACTTTGGCACTACCATATTAGCATACTTATTATCATTGGAAAAACACCATTGTCACTAATATATATTTATGAATCCATCTTCCATTAGAAGTAAAAATCCCATATTTACATATATCTCTGTATGATATCATTCCTTGTTAAGAATTATGTGAATCTCTCCTTCATGCCCTAGACCTTATTGATGAACATCGTTTAGCCACTCTTAAAAATAAACATCAATACAAGGCTCTCATCACCAAACAACATAATAAAAAGGTCAAAGTATACACTTTTAATTTTGGTGATCTCATCCTCAAATTATATTATGCTCATGATAATGAAGGAAAATACTCCCAAAAATTGTGGGGCTCTTATTTAGTGAAATACGTTCTTAGTCCTAACACTTATCATCTACAAACTAATTAAGGCCATGTTTTAAAAGATCCCAATAATGCACAATTTTTGAAGAAATATTTTTCTTAAATATCTCCCTTATTTTCATATTTCTTTATTGTCCTACTAACACTTATTGTTGGACTTCTCCAATGATCTCTCCTTTTCAGTAGTCTATTTTTTATATACACAAACCTTAGTCACCTCCTTTAATCATTTGGTTTTCATTTTCATTTAATTTATGAGTTATATTGTAATACTATGTATTGAACCCAATTTTCCTCATGAATACCTTTTTATTTTATACATCACTTTTTCATACTTTTTCTCTTTTTCACAAGTTTGTTATTTTCCAAAGCATTTTACATCCACTTGGGTTTTTCTTTTGTGAGTTGTAGTGTAAGACCATGGATATGACCAAGCTCTCCTCAAAAATAACATTTTAAACACCATTTTTCACTCACTTGGGTTTATATTCTATGAGTTTTAGTGTAAGGCCAATATGATCAGGCTCTCTTCATAAAATCTACATATTATTTCACACATTTTTACCAAACCAAGTGTTTTCTTTATTTTTAGAATGTTAAGAAATGGTTACAAGTTTGTGATCCCATATTATCAGCCTCAATTTTTTATTTTATTTTTATGGTTAAAACATGAATAAACAAACAATGTTAGCATGTTCCCTACACTTACATACATTATAATGATAAAGAATCATACTTACCTGTCATTGTATCCCTTTCAAATTGTCACATTTTTTTCAATTTGAAGTAATTCAAATTATTTCATGTTTATTTTTATCTTGAGTTCCCTTCCTTTCATTCCAATTTGGATAAAACAAGGTCAAAGTTAAGATGGAACTTTTATTTCACATGAATAAATAATATTCTTAGACACCATTCTCTTTGAGTCCTCTTTCTTAGCTATCAAATCTAAAGTTTTCAAATGGTAGTCATTTTTAGCACCGATATTTGGCTCTCTGAATCCATATGGAGAAGAAATAACAAAAGCCATTAATTTTGTAAATCAAACTCATTTAAAACACAAGGCAATGATAAAAAGTAAATATAGAAATAAAAAAGTTAACATCACACCAAAATATGTGATTTATATAATATCTCATATTCCTAATTGAATATCAAACTCATCATTTGGCCTCATGATAGAGCTAAGGTTTATTGTGGTGTGGTAGGCTAGTAGATTGGGATAGGACAATTAAAAATATATAGTGCTACCTACTTTCTCATAGAATTACCTAATCTTCATAGTAGAATGATGAGTCTGTAAGGGGTCCTAAGGAATGGGGAACATGTTGTGGGAAAGTAGGTCCATTTTGCTTTTCATGCATATAGCCTTCATGGGATGATATGCATACTTCATTTGATAACCTAATATTTTTTTGGTTAGGAGAAGTTCTTCAGAGTCCTTAATGTTGAATGTCCTCATTCTTTCAAAAATTTAATTTTAGTGTTTTTAATTAGATAAAGAGTTTCTATACCTTGATTTTTACTTCATTTACTTGACCACCCATTTCATTCCCCACCTTGACAAGAAAAGTTTGATTCTCAATCCATTTCCCCACTTATATATTGTATTTTTCATATCTTGAAATATGTTGACACTACTTTATTTTAGTTATATCTATCTTGAGAATAAAATAGTGTGCTTGAGTGACCATGGATTATTTTATTTACACCATTGATTTAAATTTCTAGAACTACCTTGGTTTCATGTGATTTTTTTTCCTTTTTTATACAATTGTATCCATTTCAAATTTATAGTAAATTTTACCATTATATAATGATTTTGTATTTTTACTTATCACTCACCAAGGTTGTTTTCCATTTCATGTAATTTTCCATCGATGATTGAGTAAGGATTATTATTGCTCACTCATCAATATTGTTTTACCATTTCTTTCACATATTTGTTTAAGTAAGGATTGTTACAACTTTCACATTGATGTTAGATTTTAATTTTTTTGGTATCCTTCATTTGATTTAGTATATTACCTTTCTTACTTAAGTTATACTTATTTGAGTTTTTTAGTCACTTAGTAGACTTGGATTTCTATTTTCCTGCTTTACTCTAAATTTTGACTTGGTCATTTGGTCCTAACTTAGAATTTATCACCCTAGATTACCAAATTTACATGTAATTCATGCCTACATATTTGAGGTATCTTGATTTTCCTCCATTTTTTTGTTTATATGTTTTATATCCTTAGAGTTTTTCCAAAGCAATCTCTATGCCCTACATTATCAAAATTACAAACATAACAAGATAACCATTCAATGATAAAGGTAAGTCAAGGTACACATAGATTATTTATTTATTTTAGTTATTTCTTTGAAGTAATTTAATTTTAGTTATTTATGCTTTAAAATATTAAAATTTACTTAGCTCTGCATTTTGCATTGCTATGTTCTTTTCACGAATTACCATCCCATGTTACAACTATATGACATGTGATGAAATTATAGTAGGGAATATGTATACACATAATATTTTTAAACTTTATCAATTAATGGTGCTTTATATCTTGCAAGAACACATTGAAATTCAATATATTTAAGTGCATGCCTTAAAAAGTGCACTAAAAAGGGGGTGGGAAGACCATCAGTGTTTCAAATGATTGGTGTTCCCTATATCACCACTCAAAACCAACACAAAACTCCTATACATTTCCTTAAGATTTGACACCTTCATTATATAATTCTATAATAAATTTACTACCTCAAACAACCCTTACCTAAACCAAAACCCCTTTTTGTCATTTATTGAATAAAGTCAACCTAGGTTTACCTTGTTTTTAAAAATAAGCATGTTACAGGACTAGGTCAGCCCCAACCAACCTAGTTCAGGAAATAATTACTTTATTTATTAAAGAATAGGTTTAATTGGGATAACTTTATTGGATAAAAATTTGAAATGGTTTAGGGTTATATTTTTCTAAATAAACACATCTTTTTTTCCATTTTTATTAGAAAGATATAGATAATCATTTATTTGTGTATCTACTTATCCACCATTCTAATTGAGGATCCATTGCTTAGGGTTTCATAATTCCTTTGGAGAGAATATTTTTTTCTTGTGGGATAAGTCTTTTAGATGCATAAAAGAAGTCATATAGCCTAGATCTGACCTACCTATGTTATCCTTACAAACCAAAACAACCTCCTATAAAACACCATTGACCAAGGGAGATATAAAGACTCAATAGGTTCATATTCAAGGTAAGTATTTCTAACTCTTTATCCTTTTTTTAAAATAGATATATTTTCATGTGTTAGATTATGAATATGTTTCTCTCTCCATGAATTAATATTACCTCTACATTGACTTGAGTATAGTTCTTATTTGAATGTTTAATTTTATGTTTATTAACCCCATTTTGTGCCACATGCTTTGGTGAGCACTAGATTAGATTTATTTTACTTTATATTTACTTTGATAAGAAAATATAGGACATAGATAGGGTTATTATTTTATATTGATTAAATGTAGGATAGGATTTTGTATATAAAATCCATATTGGTCATGACTTTTATTATCTAAATGTACTAAAAAGTGGAAGGGCTAGTGTGATTTATCTTATTGGAGAAATGATTGATTTTTAGATCAACTTCACTTTCTCTTGTATATAAAAACTATTGATACTATTAAGAGTACCTCCTGAGACCAGGTTTTGAATTTATTTATAAATATTTAAGAAGGTCAAGAAAACTCTAGAAGAGAATCCTCAAGACCTTAGATATAAAGTATTACAATTTGATAGTGATGGAATTTTGAGATTTAATTATAGGGTCTATATACTTGATAATGAAAATTTTGAGGGTGACTGATGAGTCCCAAAAATGTCATGTTTTTGTCTTAATCTATCACACTCATCCTTCTTGTTTACCATGATTTTGAGTTACATTCCCATAAAGTTTCTATCCTTGAATAACCATAATATTGTAAATAGAATTATGCTTCCATACTCTTTGAATAGTTAGAATTGTGTATTAAAATCAAGTATATAATAGTTATCTTCTACTATAGGATGATTTTTATATAATGTGTTTTAAAGATGCTTTTAAGTAATATGTATATAACATATAAAATCCTATATTAAAGGAATCTTATCACACAGACACATCCTATAGCCATTGCATGACCAAAGTTATAAATGAATAGAATTTGATTCCCAGTTCAATCAACTCATAGAAATGACTATAAAACCTTGGGAGCATAATAAAGACGTAGTTGAATACTAAAACAATTTTTTTCCTAAGGAAATATTATAGGAATCACATGAATGGTGACATTAGTAGAAGGAGCCAATTTTTGTTATCTTAAGTTGAATGTTTCTTAGAGTAGAATATATATTGTTTTTTATAAAACAATCTCCCCTATTATATATAGGTAATAACAGTGTTGAGAAGGTAGTAGATATCAACTAGATAAATATAAGAAGTACATTTTATAAAGTATCTATTTATTATAATTTCCTTATAGTCATTCATTGCTACATTTGATTAATATGAATAATTATTTCTAAGTCCATTTAATTATTTTAAGAGGAAGGATTGAAGTTTGAGTCAGAAGGAGGAAGGGGCCCCTTCAAAATTCTTGAAGTAATAATATAACCTATTAAATAGCTAAGCATGTTATTTAGTTTATTTATGTGTTGTGTGCTTTATTTATAAATTACATGATTTAAAATCTTGCATAGAATTATTTAATGAAGCTTCCAATAGTGTAAACATTTAATTCACAATACTATGTTCATGTTCAATTTCATCATTCCATTCACTACATGGTTTTAACATCTTAGACTACAATCAGTAGAAGGTCAAATTAGAAGATTGAGTGTGTACATACACAAACACATCCTATCAAGTTTACATCTTTGGGTTGAAATTTAAATGGAGTAGAAGATATAGGTCTATGGTAACTCTCCTTGTTCATTTATGATCAAGAGAAGTATATCTGATTGTGAATCAATTGCTAGTCATTTTTGGCATCATTGCTGAGGAAGGGTGTCACACACTTATAATCTTCAATCTTGATAGCAGTTGTTTCTAGATGTTGATTATTTTTTATATGTTGTTTTTATTTAGTTTAAATATTTCTTGATTTTATAGTTTTAATTTCCATTATTGCAAGTAGGATAGTGGAAATTTTCAAAAACCCCCATATTACTAACCCTATGTAGGTAGGGTGGGAAAAACTTTAAAAAAATAAAAAATAAAAGTGATTGACATACATGCAAAGTGAAGGGGAATATATAGGATGTTTTTTTATTAAATAATCAACCATTTTTGCAAGATCAAAACCTCATCTTGCAGTAGCCAAGGAGCATGAAGAAATTCCTGAAGATCACTCACAGTTGTCAATAAAAGAGGTAGAAAAGGAAGAATTTTTGGTTGGATTGGTAGCACAAATTGGTGACCTTGAAGATGTTCATACCCCTAGAAGAGACCCACATGTACCACCCTAATAATTCCCACCTTATCACCTCATACTTAGGAATCCAAAGTTCACTTCCCTTTGTCACCCAAATTTTTTGCTAAGGAGGCATTCAAGGTTATTCTTTCTCCTAGAAGAAATACCAAGCCAATATAATCCTCTAATATAGAAAGACTTTTTGTTGAGACAAAAGTTGAATTTTTTGAAACCTCTACACCATACCCATTGTATAGAAATCCACATATTCCAAAGAAAAAAGATAAATTCTCCATCTTCTACACCCCAAGAAATAGAAGAATTGAAAGGAATTTTGAATGGTGGGTCGAAATAACTTTTAGTCTACCAACATAAAGAATATTCATGGAAGATCCTCAGGAAGAAAATACTATCAATGAGTCTACTACCTTCAAATTTTGTATCCTTACCCCTGATAGAAATTCACCCATGAAAAATATTTTTCACTTTACCCTCCCTACCTTTAGGGGAAAAGCATCTAAGGATCTAGACACATTTCTTTTTGAGTTTGACATCTTATGTCATAGCTATGATTATAATCAATATGCTCAAAAACTCAATTTTTTTCCAACGACACTCAAAGATACAACACTTAGATGGTTTATGGAAATAGGAAAGGATGCCATTTATACTTTGAAAGAAATGGAGAGGTTTTTGATGAAATACTAAGAATATTCTATGGGTAAAAACTATAGGAGAGATGACATATTTTGAATGACACAAGTTAATGATGAGTCATTATAAGAATATATGGAAAGATTTTTGTTTAGCTTGAAAAAGTCCAAACAAACTATAATGGATAAAGAATTAGTAAAACTAATATTCTTCAAAGGAATTAGAGATTATTTTTTAGAGGCACTAGATTTCATATCTAGTTGTGGTATTTTTACACTGTCATTTAATGAACTAATAGTTCTATGTAAAAACTACTCTAGATTAACCATGAACAAAATTAGGGGTAGAACCCTTCTTATAGCATCTACAGTAGGACTAAAAAAAGGTGAAGTGAACAACCTACTCCATGACATGAATAAGTAAATTATTATCTAGCTAGCTACTTAGCTTGATACATTATATACATGGAGAAAGCAAGAAGAAACTAAAAAAGCCTTAGCTACCTATTGACCTAAATATAGAAAAAGAAGGCAGATTACACATGCCATTTTATGAAAGCTTAGGTAGCTAGCATAACTAAGTATAATCCTAAAATATTGGAGCTATATGCCATAGGATAAGATGAGAATCAAGTTTTTTTCACAGCTTAACAGAAACCATGGGTACAGAGATTAGGCATTCCATAAAGCTCTATGTTTGCAAATTCTTAATTCTCAAATAATATTCAATATGGTTATTAGATAAATGTACCCAGCCAAAATTGACTCCAAAAAAATTGGTATCTACCCCAAAATTAGTTATGGATGCAATAGAATGGACAACAACCTTAAGCTAGGTAATTCCAAAACTAGTAATGGATCTTTCCCTTTAATCCATGGCAACAACAATGGAGAGGTAATCAAGGATTTCTTCAACATATATAATAATCACAAAAACAATAGACCTTAATGTTAAACATTCAAAAACTTGTTAGAACCACTCAATTACCCATCAAACCCATACCTAATCCTACTAATAAGTTGGTTCAACCAACACAATCTATTAAAATAATGTAATATCCAACATTAACCTTGAATATAAATCAAGTCCAACTTTATTTAGGATGAATTATTCCACAACCCACCTCACCCATAATCACAAAACATTTTGAAGAACTAGTTCCACTCCATACTAATCCACAACCATCCATGGCCAATCCTAAGCCAAGTCTACCAAAAAATCAAAAAGAATCTAGAAATATTCTATTTTAGAGATATTGAACATATCATGTCCTAAAGCAGAGCCCAAATTTGATATCTTAGGATAACTCAAGAATGTGTGCATAAAAATCACACTCTTTCAATAAATAAAGGATGTTCCTATCTATAATAAGGTTTTTAGAGATCTATGTTTAAAAAAACCAATAATAAAGAAGAAGGATCCAAAAATAGTCTAAGTTATTGACCAACAAGTGGATATTATGTTGGGAAATATATTTCCCCCTAAATATTTTGATCCTAAAAGTCTTATAGTTAATGTTATAATCTATGGCCAATGCATATTCAATACTTTAATTGACTTAGGTGCAACCATAAATGTGATGGACATGGATACCATACAACAACTAAAACTTACAACTCTCTATCCAACACCCACCATCCTCTAGATGGTAGATAGTTTAACTATTAACCTTGAAGGGATTATCGAAGACTTGGTTATCAGTATGGAATCTTGACAATATCTAATAGACTTTATTGTCTTATAGACTAAAAACAACTTGGGAGGTTATCCTCTCATCCTTGGCTACCCATGGTTGGCCACCGATGAAGCATTTATTGGTTATAGGTCAAGAAAAATGTTAATTTCCAATGGAAATGATAGCAAACAATTGGTTCTTTATCCACCATCTCAACCTTCCTATAATTATGTCCCAACACCTTGGATTGATGACTTTGAGGAAGTTATCTCCTTGAAAACTCTCTACATAATTGACCAAAGTCTAGCTTTGTAGTTACAAGAAGAAGACACTATCCTTACTAGTATCCTAAAAAACACCTATCAATAGGATCCTATAACTGCAAACATGTTGGAATGTACACCATGCCCCCTTTAGAATACTTTTCCTAAGAATTATCTTTTTGAAACTACAAGAAAGATTTCAACATTCCATTAATTTCTTCCCCATCAATGAATTTATTCTCCTTTAATCACCAACATAGAAACCATGCTTTCTTTAATAAAGAAAGTAGACATTATACCAAATAAACATCTCAACATCAACACCTCCTTAATAGCCTAGCAAGAAAGTCAGTTACTTACAATACTAAGAAAGCACACAACAACATTTGCCTAGGATTATCATGACATGAGAAGAAAACTCCCAAATTTATGCATGCATCACATTTATATTAAAGAAGAATGCAAACTTATTTGCCAACCCCAATGACAAATAAATATTGTAATTAAAGACATTTTCAAAATTGAGTTGTAAAAACTCTAGGATGTAGGATTGTTTATCCTATTTCTGATAGCCAGTGGGTCTCTCCCCTGGTTATTGTCCCTAACAAAGGGAGAAAATGGTGTATTTGTGTTGACTACTCAGAGTTAAATGCTACTACCAGGAAGGATCACTTTTCCCTTCCATTTATTAATCAAGTGTTGGATACATTAGTAGGGAAAAAGTATTTTTCCTTCCTAAATGGCTATAGTGGTTATAATTAGATATGAATTACTCCACAAAACCAAGATAAAAGCACTTTTACTTGCTCATGGGGAACCTATGCCTATGTCGACTTACCATTTGGTCTTTGCAATACCCTAGCTACTTTTCAAAGGGATGTTTTGAGCATAGTTTTTGATCTCTCCCATAGCTATGTTGAAATCTACATGGATGATTTCACTAGCTATGGGTAAACATTTGAAGAAACACTTACCAACCTAGAGAAAGTTCTTCAATGCTACCAAGACCACCAATTGTCTTTGATCAATGAAAAGTGGTATATATTTATGACTGAAGGGATTATGTTAGGGCATCACATATCCCATATTGGAATTTAAGTTGACCTAGTAAAGATAACTATCATTAAAAATTTATGCACACCAAATAAGCAAAAATATTTTACAAGATTTTTAGGACATGTTGGTTATTATAGATGATTCATCAAAGACTTACCCCATTATTTGGATTGCTTACTAAGGATGTTTAATTTACATGGACTAATGATTGGGAAACTACCTTTCAACAACTTAAAGACCTCATAAAAACTCCTATTCTAATAGGGCTTGATTATAAGAAGCCTTTTCACATCCATATAGATGCATTCGACACCACTTTAGGAGCTATCCTTGGCAAAAAAGATGAATCTTTGAGTTATATAGTCTATTTTATTAGTAAGAATATTCAAGGGTATAAACTAAACTACACTACAATAAAGAAGGAATTTATTATCACCATTTATGCCATCAAAAAAATTTGACACTAAATTGTAGGTTACCAACTATTCATCCACATAAATCATGTAGTAATTAGGTATTTAATGAATAAACCTATGGTAATAGGCAAGATAATTCAATGGTTGATTTTTTATATATGAATTTGATATTACCATTGTGGATAGACCAAGTAAGGATAATGTAGTAGAACATTTTCTATATTGATTGCAAAATGATGAGCATAGTCCTATTGTTGATGATTCCTTTCCTAATGAGCATTTATTTGCAATAACTATTCAATCTCCTTGGTTCATAGATATTACTATCTTACTAGAAGAGTACTATCACAATATTTATCAGTAGGTAAAAACATATAATCCAATAGGATAGACATTATTCCTAGATTATAGGATATCTCTTTATCACTAGACCAGATTTAGTTATGAGAAGATGTATTAAAAAAGATGAAGCTTATGACATTTTTAGATCTTGCCATGATGAACCCTATGGGGGTCATTTTTATACCAAATATATTGATATGAAATTACTTACTATTAAATATTATTGGGATTATTTGCATAAGGATTCCATTATGTATACTCACAGATGTGATTAATGCCAACATATGAGAAAACCCACTCACTCTAATGAAATACCATTATAGCCACAATTGGTTATGAAACCTTTTGACAAATGGGGATTGGATTTTGTAGGTCTCATTAATCCTAAATCCAAAAAAAAGGAATATATACTCATGTGTATTGATTATTTCACATAATGGGCCAAAGTCAAGGCCTTAACCCGTGCCTAAGATGATAAAGTAGTTGAGTTCTTTTATGAAAAAATATTGACCCCCTATGAAGTATCAAGAGAAATAGTCATAGACCAAAGACCATAGTTGAAATCAAACCTCACAAATACCTTGGTAAAAGAATATGAAATTTGACACAAAAATTCTACCCCTTACCATTCTAAATCAAATGGTAAGGTGGAATTTACAAACCAAAAATTAGAGAATATATTTACTAAGACTCTCAACCTACATAGAAAAGATTGGTCAACTCATATTTTGGAAGTAGTCTAGGATTATAAACTCACATAGAAAACTACAACTAGTTTCACTCCATATAAACTAGTTTATGGTAAGAACCTTATTTTTCCCATTGAGTTTGAGCATAAAAAATTAAAGACAATACTTGATTTGGGCTTGGATATTTCATATGTTTAATAAGATAGGATCATGTACTTAAATGCACTTGATGAACTAAGAAAGGATGCACTTAATCACACTAAAATAGTGCAAAGATAACCTATGGGTTGGCATGATAGGAACATCAATACTAATAATTTCCAATCTAGTGAGAAGGCACTCTTTTTTGACTCTAAATATAAGGATCATAAAAGAAAGCTATAGTCTAAATGGCTTGGGCCATATAAGATCAAGATTTTTTTTGACAATGGAGTTGTAAAAGTCATGACCCATTTACTGTATTTAATTTCAACTACTTTTTAATGGCCATAGTCTCAAGTTGTACAAGAAACCATTTTTCAAAGAAACTCTCACTCACTAACTTATATTCAAGAACAACAGTTGTCTCTTATTCATGAAGCATATCAACCTATTCATGTAGTTGAATGGTATTTCTTTCAACCCTTCTATAATATTTTACAAGAGTAGTAAAACTTACTACAACCAAGAACAAACCATTCAAAATGGGTTGGTTTAGGCTAAATAAAATCATACCTCTTGGATTTATGTAATTCCAGTTGAGTTAGGACCAAAAAATTATTTAAAAAAAAAAAAAAGTAATAAAAACCTTCATGCATTATTGATAGTTACTATATCAAAAAACTAGGTCACTAGCTCATCAAGATTCATTAAAAAAACACTACAACAATCACTTTTGATTTCATTTATTTTTGCTTAAAGATTCATTCCCTTGGAGCAGAAATACATTTTTTTCTTTGCTACAAGATGGAAATATTGGTGCTATAGGATATTTATTATTATTGTAGAACACTTTTTGTTGATTTAGGAAACATTTCTCACTATCATATGAATTCTTATCACTTCATCATACATTACATTCTCATAAAGCATTTTTGGCTCCCAATCAAATGACAACACATGCTAGTACACCTCACTCTGCCACTTCAACTTATCATTTATGCATTAATGAAAGGTATTCCTATAAGTACTAAGGTAATTATTTTATATTTATTTCATGTCATAAATTTTAAATATTAATAATATGATGGGTCTTAATGCTATTAAAATCCCACCATATATTCTCTTTATCATTCCATCTTGATATATCTTTTCCTATGTCAATTGATGTGACCATTGAAGCACTATTGCCACCACCCCTTATTGTTTCCATGAGCCATTTGCACATGTTAGCTTCATCCCTTGAGGACAAGTGATAGTTTAATATGGGGGGGGATTTCCCATAATTTTAATAGAATATGTCACTCCCAAAGAAAAAAATGCAAAAAAATTTCCCAAAGCTACAAAACCCTTGTTACAAGAGCACAAACCTTGAAACTAAAATTCCAACCTAAATTATGGGAGGGGACTTGCTTAAAAATTATCTACTTGATATCTC
Organism: Torreya grandis; assembly: GCA_037957365.1. Lineage (NCBI taxonomy): Eukaryota > Viridiplantae > Streptophyta > Pinopsida > Cupressales > Taxaceae > Torreya > Torreya grandis. The sequence goes on along the minus strand of JARHVA010008059.1, from coordinate 201,525 downwards.
TCCTTTTAATAATATCTTGAAAATCTTGGTATTATTTTAGAATGTGGGATGGGAACAATATTTTGAAAGGATATGTACTCTAGATTAGGGCATTGCAGAAGAATTCATTGGCTCATTGTATAACAACCTGGCAATAGTAAGAGAAATGGAAATGAAGCTAATGGAAACCATCATCAATAGAGTGATTGGATTTATAATAATAGGTGAAGCATGGAAATAAAATTTTGATGCTAAGGTAGAGAGGCAAAAATTCATTAGATGAAACTAAAGCTTGGAGACTTCAAAATAGGGAACTACATAGTTATCTTTATCAAGAAGATGGGTTAGAGATGTTGAGTTCATCTATAGATATTTCACTTTAAAAGGGAGATATTTCATGCTACATGGTGTTCAATTCAAATTCATGAACCATTTAAAACATGGTGTTCAGATAAATGTCCCCAACTTCTTACTTAACATAATCGCAAAAATGGTAGAGGCATTTCAAAGAGGTAATCCCAAAGCTCTTTATCATCATTGTTTAATCCAGTTGATTATTAAAGATTGTTTACAAAGTACTATACCTAATATAAGTTGGGAATATTTTACCCAAATATCTAGAAATACATAAAGTGATAGTGAGGGAAATGAAGTAGAAGAGGAAATGGAGGTAGAAGAATAGATGATAGAAGAAGATCTTCTTGCAGCTCTAGAAGAACCTAAAAAAGAAGACCTTTATATATCTCTAAAAGATCCTATAGAAGAATAATTTCCCTTAGCCACATAATAACTTGAAAAATAATATCTTTCTATAGCCACACAAGAACCTACATCAAAGAAAAATATTGAACAAGTGGCTTCCATAAACAAGGAATCTAGAAGAAGAAAGAAGAAAATCATTCTCCAGCCTAGCTCGAAGGAATCTAAAGAACTCCTAACTTCCTCTAAAAATGATAAGGTCATATCTACTCCTCATATATCCCATATATTAATAATAAAAATGAAAGGTAAACCAAGAACTAAACCTTCTTCTATTATAGAAATTAATGAGGAATCTAGAGAAAAAAATTGCTAGTAGTCATGAATCACTAGAGGTATTTATTTGTAAGACTAACAAGGAATAATGTTCTCAAGAAAACTATAAGGAAGTTATAACTTGGTTTTTTAAAACTTGTAATAAAGCCTAAGATTTCTACTTGGGATTGAGAACTTTTACTAGACATGCAACAAAAGAATCTTGCATTGAAAGATGTAATGAGCTCACTCCCAAGTTAAGAATGAAATATTCATATTCCCCTTTTAACTTAAAGGTATCATTTAATAGAATAATAAGATATATTTTTATTGCAGGTGAAATGGGATCTCAATTATTGAGCATCAAAATCTAGCCCCCTTTGTTTTGGTATCCTATTACAGATTCACTAGATAAAACTCCATTAGATGAAGCTAGGGAGGTCAAAAATTGGTAGTTGTTTAAATAATGCCATGGATTTTATGCTCGCCTTACAAGTGGTGCCATAGACCATATGGATTTTAAAACTATCTATGAAAATTACATGAGCAAGTTTTTTGCTTGTGGATGAGTAAGGTCTTAATTTGGGGGTGTGATGAGCCTAAAAAATGTCATGTTTTTATCCTCATCTATCACACTAATCCTTCTTGTTTACCATGATTCTAAGTTACTTTCCAATAAATTTTCCATCCTTGAATAGCCATAATCCTCTAAATAGCATTATGCTCCCATACTCTTTGAATAGTTAGAACTACGTATTAAAATCAAGTGCATAATAATTATCTTCTATAGGATGATTTTTATATATTATGTTTTAAAGATGTTTTTAAGTAATAGGTATATATCATAGAAAATCCTATAGAAAAGTAATCTCATCATGAAAACACATCCTATAGCCATCACATGAACAAAGACACAAATGAACATAATTTGATTCCTAGTTCAACTAACTTGCATAAATGACTATAGCCATGAGGTATGATAATAAGGATGTGATTGAAGATTGAAACAATTTTTTTATCCTAAGTAAATATTATAAGAATCACATGAATGGTGACCTTAGTAAAATGAACTAACTTTTATTATCTTAAGTTGAATGTTTCTTATATTAGAATTTACATTATTTTGTATAAAATAATATCCCCTACACTGTGTGTGTGTGTGTGTGTGTGTGTGTGTGTGTGTGTGTGTGTAGGTAATATAAGGGTTGAGAAGGTAGTAAATATCAACTAGAGAAATATCATAAGTACATTTTGTAAAGCAGTTGTTTATTGTAATTTTCCTATAATAAATCATTACTACTTTTTTATTAATATGAACAATCATTTCTAAGTTCATTTCATTATTGTAAGAGGAAAAATTGAATCTAGAGTCATAAGGAGGAAGGGCCCCCTTAAAAAGTCTTGCAGAAAAAATCCAACCCATTAAATAGCTAAGCATGTTATTTAGTCTCTTTATGTGTTGTGTGTTTTATTTTTGAATTGTGTGATTTACAATCTTTGCATACAATTTTTTAAGGGAACTTACAATAATATAAACATTTAATTCATAGTATTATGTTCATGTTAAATTATAGAATTCCATTTACTACATGGTTTTAGCATCTTAGATTACAATCAATAGAAGATCAACTTAGAAGATTGAGTGTGCACATACGGTGACATCATCCTATCAAGTTTACACCCTCAGGTTGACATTTAAATGAAGTATAAGATAGATGTATATGTTAACTCTCCTTTTTCATTTTTTATCAAGAGAAGTACATATAATTATGAATCAACTACTAATTAGTGACTATGCGAAAGGAGTTATACAACACTCCATATTCAAGTTATATTATTATGACTAAGATCTTAATAGATTTAAAATCACTATATTCATGGAAAGGAATCAAGAAATATGCAATTGATTTTATCTCAAAATGATTGTAATTTTATCGATCCAATGTTGAACACATGTATCTTGATGGGTTATTATACCCACATACCATACCAAAATAGAAATGAAAAGTTATTAGTGTTAAATTTTTATAAACTTGCCTATGTCAAGGATTGATGATGATATGGTATTTATTATTATTGATAAAGTTTTTAGAAGAACAACCACTAATATGGGGTGAATTGGTGTGAAAAAATTTCATTCAATTCCATACATCATTTAACCATTCAAGCTAACATAGAGATATAACAATGTACAATCAAACATGTAAAAAAGTATGAAGTAGAAGCATAACACATGAACACAATAGATATATGAGAAACCCTCATAAATAATAAAACCCACTAACACACCACTTATAAGCTAGGGCAAGTTGTATTCTTAAAAGTCCTCTTGACAAGATCATACCTTTAGATTTTCATTAAAGATTTGATGTCACCAATAATATGGCCAAATATGAATCCCTCATCTTAGGCATGAGGGTTGTTCTTGATCTAGACATTTAATATTTGTATGCCTTAGGTGATTCATAGCTTATTTTTCATCAAGTCAATGGTGATTACCAATGAAAGGGAAAAAATATCATCACCTATCATCAAATTGTAACCATTATTTCTAAGAATTTCATCTCTTTCACCATTGAGTCTATCCCTAGAGATCAAAATTCCATTGTTGATTATTTGTCTTCTTCAACTTCTCTTTTTCATCCCCACCAAGTTTTGTATGATCCTAAGTTTATTATACAAATAAGAAAATCTTAGTCTCCTACTCAACTACTATATTCACTTATCTACCACATTGAGGCTGTTACCATCTAAGAAAACCCATTGTACAAAGACATCATTCAATTTTTGGAACATAAAACTTATCCTCCTAACTTAGACTATTGAAAAAAGACACACATTCATATAAATGCTTTCAAATATGTATTTAAATATAACATACTTTATTATTACAATGCTAAAGGTACCTTTCTCTATTATGTAATGAAAGATAAGGTCCCTCCTCTTCTTGAACAAGCACATGGGGGAATTTATAGGTCCTTCCTTGTGATAGTATTACAAGTGGTGTGTTAGTGGGTTTTATTACTTATGAGGGTTTCTCATATATCTATTGTGTTAATGTGTTATGCTTCTACTTCATACATTTTTACATGGTTTATTGTACATTGTTATATCTCTATGTTAGCTTGAATGGTTAAATGATGTATGGAATTGAATGATTTTTTTTCACACGAATTCACCCCCCATTAGTGGTTGTGATTCTAAAAAAATTATCAATAATAATAAATACCATATCATCATCAATCCTTGACATAGGCAAGTTTTTAAAAATTTAACGCTAATAAATTTTCATTTTTATTTTGGTATGGTATGTGGGTATAACAACCCATCAAGATACATGTGTTCAACATTGGATCGATAAAATTAAAATAATTTTGAGATAAAATCAATTGCATATTTCTTGATTCCTTTCCATGAATATAATGATTTTAAATCTACTAAGATCTTAGTCATAATAATATAACTTGAATATGGAGTGTTGTATAACTCCTTTTGCATAGTCACTGATTAGTAGTTGATGCATAATTAGATGTACTTCTCTTGATAAAAAATGAAAAAGGAGAGTTAACATAGACATCTATCTTCTACTTCATTTAAATTTCAACCTGAGGGTGTAAACTTGATAGGATGATGTCACCGTATGTGCACACTCAATCTTCTAAGTTGATCTTCTATTGATTGTAATCTAAGATGCTAAAACCATGTAGTAAATGGAATTCTAGAATTTAACATGAACATAATACTATGAATTAAATGTTTATACTATTGTAAGTTCCCTTAAAAAATTGTATGCAAGATTGTAAATCACACAATTCAAAAATAAAACACACAACACATAAAGAAACTAAATAACATGCTTAGCTATTTAATGGGTTGGATTTTTGCTGCAAGACTTTTTAAGGGGGCCCTTCCTCCTTATGACTCTAGATTCAATTTTTCCTCTTACAAAAATGAAATGGACTTAGAAATGATTGTTCATATTAATCAAAAAGTATTAATGATTTGTTGTAGGGAAATTACAATAAACAACTGCTTTACAAAATGTACTTATGATATTTCTCTAGTTGATATCTACTACCTTCTCAACCCTTATATTACGTACACACACACACACACACACACACACACACACACACACACACACACACACACACACACACACGTGCTCTACTATGTGATAACCCATTTTACTTAGTGTGTCTTTTTTAAGTGGTTGTATGCATGCATGTTTACTTTTAGTGTTGACTATTGATTATTTGGTATTTGTTATGTTATAGTCGATTAGTTTCATTTAATGTGTATGACAAACTTTCTTACATTATTATACATGAGTTTTTTAAATTTTATTGGTAGCATTTTTGGGGTATGAATATTTTTGGTTAAATTATCTTTTGATTTTGTGATCATTTTAGTGTTAGTAGTAATATAAAAAAACAATATCTAATCCAATTTACAAGTCCTTTGACCTTAAGTAAACTTAGACCCCTTATGGAACATTTGGATATATTAAAACATACTTAAATAAAATAGAAAGCTACATGGAAAATGGATGCATGTTAATATGTAAGTATTGGAAGTAATTAAACAATTATAATGTTTTATTTTGTGCCAAAAAGAAAGTTTGGGATGATTTGAATTATAGTGGTATTATTATTTCATGGATAGAAAAATTATGTGGGTTGGAAGGTAATAAAACTCTATGTGTTTTTGGGATAAATAAGAGAACTAAGAGTTGATCTAAATTTAGGTCTTGGAATGTAGTTTGGCATGGTGAAATTCTACTTAAAACAAGGATTTTTATTTATGATTACGGCAGCCTTAGGGTTTGGGGGAGAAATTAATATGCATAAAATGGTGGATGTTTACATAGACATGGGGCAAAATATGAAAAGGGTTCATGGGTTTTTCTAAGAGATAAATAAAAGGGGTTTTAAAGTGTTAAGGGACACCAAAATGGATTTGACCTTCATTTTTTTATCAAATAGGAAAATAACATGATCATTTGTAATTTGGGTTTTGTTTAATTTTTTTCCATTGTGATTTTTACATCTAGTTGGAAATTTTGTAAACTAGGAAAGAAAAGAACAAGCCCTAATTGTTGAAATGAGATAGAAAACTAGGTTTTCATTCCATTGAATCCCTATACATCCTTCATATTTTTAAATAAATTAGATTTTTGGGTTTTTGTGTATTTCTGGTTGGATATAGTAACAAGTTAAGGATTTGATTGGAGTGTTTTATACTCTTATTGTCTTTAGAATTCCTCCATTTATTTAATATATTTATTTATTTTAAGGAAAAACTCCCAATTATGGGCTTGGGGGTGATGTTTCACCATCACTCATAAGGACATAAAGAGGATGAATCAACATTTTTTTGTTTCTAGTTGGTAATGATGAATGAATGGGATTTTTTTATTGTTATCACTCAGAAGTGCATCCTTGTAATATTGTGTGCCTATTCTCACTCCTCTTGATACAATGGAAACTCTTCAAGGTGTGGGTGGAATTATATTGGAAATTATATATATATATATATATATATATATATATATATATATATATATATATATATATATATATATATATATATATATATAAAGGGTTTATTTACCTTTGGTAAACTCACCTACTTCTCTTTAAACTCTCTAATTTAGTGATTTCTTGACTATGAAAAAGGGAAAAGGGGAAATACTCAAGCTGAAATTGAACATGAAAATTAATTTTTTTTGGTGATGTAGTAATGTTAAGGTAAATTATTCATATAATTTACACACTTGGGAAGATAAATAACTTTCACACATTCAATTCATCTTCATACAATGAATATTGCATTAGTATTTCACATATAGGTCTTGAGAAACATTCACACTATCATGTAAGGAATGAACATAGGTTGAATTTATTTATAAATCAGGTATAAATTAGACATAGACACTTGATATGACATAAAATAATTTTCATATGTTTCATAAATTTATAAATTTATACATAAACAGAAAAAAATAAATCATTCACTAAGTTGCCTCAATTAATATTAGGCACACACTTCATGAACAACCCAAAAATATAGGAAAAATCAATTTCTTATTGCTTCCAAGATGATTTAGTAAAAAATTTGGCATATTTTATGTATATTCAAAAGAATAAACTGATCATATTCTATAAAAAAATAACATACATTTAGAAAATGAAGCTAAGGAGAGAGGAGATAAATTAGCTTCAGACTAGGAATGAGTCATCATCTTAGTCATCCTTCACTCCTACATCAACTCCACTATTTAAAAAAAAACTCATACATAGTAAATATAGAGTTTAACCTTATATTATTTGAACATGGAATATGAGATATAGATAATATTGTTATAATGTTTTTTAAAAAGTCAAAGGTTCTCATGCATGACCTATTTTGAATGGAATTGGTCTCCTTGCATTATTTTATGGTATTCAATATTGAATAGATCTTGATCATATTTGCTTTAACTCATTTTGATATTCAATTAACTCCTTTTGAATAACTCATTAAATATTCTTGACAATCTCCATCTTTCTAGTGAGTGAATTTGGATATCTTACTTGTATCTTGAAGTTTGACTTTAATTATCTTCCTTGTAACTTGCATGCATGTTTCTCTCTCTCAACCTCCTTAAATTGATCTAAGGTGGAATATAATGGATAGGTTTTATTTTTTATTGGTGAATTAGTCTCCTCCATGAAAATAATCCCCCTTATTTGATTAATTATTCAACTCAACTCCTTCATTCTTGCATGTTACTTCACCTTTCTAGGGTTGATTAAAGGCTTCTTCTTATTTGACTTGATTTTTTTTTAAATTAAACCCAAGGTGGCATAGAAGGAGATAAATATTTAATGTTTAATTTATATTTAACTTGTTTAAATATCATTTTTTAAAGTGTATTTTATGATGAACAATCACAACTCTCTATACGAGTCCTTCATGGATATGCTCATCTTCTCCATTTTTGTAAGCTTGTTGAATGCATAATGATAACCTAAACCTTGATGAATTTGAATTATTTGAACATATAAGGAGTATAAATATTATTTAAACATCATAATAATTGTTTAAAATACTTTCAAATAAAATTTCATCTCCAAATTATATATACAACATCAAATAATGCTCTTTGGTGCTCTTTAGGCCTCAAAAAACCTTGATTTAGACTTGAGGTTCTAAAATGAGTTATAAACCTCAATATATACTGATAATATTATCATTAGATATGAATAAATGGTTAAATCCTAATTTTCTAAAATATTAAAAACTCTTCACCAAAATCAAACAAAAATTCATAAAAAAGGTGCCTACTTGGTACCTGCAAGGTAGCCTGGATATGTCTTTAATGATATGATCCTATTTTACATTGGTTTTAATTGTATAATCATGTATTAATATATTTAACTTAATTATAAACACTATAAAATAATTTAATTCCATTTTCAATATTTGAAACACTCATTTTTAACTCTGTTTATGAGTGAATTAGTCAAAAACCCTAATTTCCTTCATGGTGTAGAGTTGTGTTTTGCCATTTTATCTCTCCTAATGTATATTAAAGACATTAAACCACTTGGAAAAATTATAGAACATAAAATATACCTCCATGCCAAATTTTAAGATATTTCACTTATTAAAACCAAAATATGTACTTTTAAGTGCTTACTAGCTTGTACTTTCTCATTTTGAAATGCCTATAGGTCTGAGTTTTAGAATTTTATAGATTTTTTTGAGGTAAAAATACATAATTATATTTTAATTATGACCTTTAAGATACCATATAATCATTAAAAACATTTTATACTCTCAATAAATCACTTAAACCTCTCAAAAAAATACTATTTTTAACTCTCTGTTGCATGCTTAAAATATTGCAACCTGTACCTTTACCTTTATCCATTATTTGCATAAAAATGTTTATTTATTAATGTTTCTAAGATTTATTTATTCTCAATATTATCTCATATAATATTTAGTTTGTAAAAAATAACTAAAAAATGCAATCACGTATCCTAAAATTGAGTTATTGGGGTTTAAGAAGGGTTTTAGAGTACCTTTCCTTTTTAACGATGATTAATAAATTTAAGCCCATATCAATTACAAAAAATTGATTGAATATTTATGGAATAATTGTAATTGTCTTTCTATAATACCATTATAACCAACCATTCGTCTCCTTCGTGAGCCAAACATTTGAAAATCTCTCTTACTAGTTTGTAACTAGCTTTCTAGAGGAATAAAATAAACTTTTGCCAAAATTTGGACCGATGAATTGTTCATAAGCATGGTTTTGGATTGATGAAAGTTTTATTATGTTTTTTTATAAATTAATAAGTCTTCAATCCATGAATGAAATCTTCCTAAAAACTAGAACATAAACAACCTTGACCAATGGTGGAAAATTTTGTCAACATTCTTGGCAACCCTATTGGGATGTTTGCATGATAAACACTCAAGACTAGTATTATTATTCATTGGGATATGGAGTTATAAAAACATAAATAAATATTAAATTTAAAATTAATTCTCAAGTAATAACAACAGTTGTGCACAATAACTCAAGGAATTAAAAACTAATATAACTACCAATTGAAAATGTGCAAGATAGAATTTAGAGGAAAGTGAAAAATAAAGATATTATGTACAAATAAGAACCTATTTTCAAAAACAATTCTTAAGATGAATCCAATTTACTGGGATTGGGAGTTCTTCACCATCCATATTAGCTATTTTGAAGGTGTTGTGAGGCTTGTAGCTTGAGATCATGTAAGGACCACTTCAAAGTGAGTCAAACTTTATGTGTCTTCTTGGTTTGGCCCTATCCTCATTCCATTTGAGAACCAAATCACCCTACTTGAAGCTCTTTAAATATTATCTTCTATAAAAAAATTATTTACTTTTATTTATGTATCTCCATAGATAACTTGGACTAATTTTTAATTTATTTTAACTCCATAAGTTCAACATATCTCACTCTCATAGGATCACTCTCTAATAATTCTAGTTGATGCATTACCTTCAAATCAAGGAGCTCAAGTGAGATTAGCAGTCTAGATTATCTTCCATACACTATATTATAGGGTAAATTGGAAATATACCTTCTAAATTTCATCCTATTAGCCCATAAATTTTACTTAAATTTTAAATTCCATGTCCTTTGATTTTTTTCAATGGTTCTCCTAATAATATTAATCATGGTTTTATTAGTATATTCAACAAGGTCATTGTCTTGTGGATAATAATTGGAATAAGTGCAGAAATACACACCAATTTAAAAATCCCATCGACTAATTTTATCCATTATAAATTACATATCATTTTCTAAAATTATAATGGAAGGAACACCAAACCTTGTGAGAAAACATTAATAGAAGTCTAAGACACTAGATTCATTTCCTTCCTTCAAATCCATTACTTCTATCCATTTAGTAAAGTAATTTTTGGATATAAGAATCCACTTGTAGCCAAATATATAAGGTGGATTAATGATACCAATGAAGTCCAAACCCCATTGTACAAAGGGATGATCTATTAAAATAGGTTGAAGATGTAAGGCAAAAAGTTTTTCCTTTCTTGAAAACAATGCACACTTCTTACACTTCCTTACCGAAGAATGACAATATCTAAAATTTTTTAGTTAATAATATACACCCCTAATTATTGTTATCAATTTTTTCCTTGCTAAAAATTTTCCTCTACCTTTTCCATCATGAAATTATCCAATTAATCTTTCAACTTGACTTGGATCTATGCATCTCAACAACATGCCATTAACATTCTTTTTGAATAACACACCATCAACAAGTAGAAAAGGAATAAATTTCAGCCTAAAGTACTTTATATTTGAACCATTTAAATTTGGAGGATACATACCAATTTTAAAGTTACCTTACCATATCTTGAAATAAGCTTGCTAAAGGTATATGATTGGCTACAATATTTTCATCATTCAAGACCAAAACTGCCTCTTTGCTTTCCTACAAGTCTTGAGCCAAGTGCTCACACAACCCTTTGCCTCTAATAAACTTGTTACCTTTACTTCCACATCATATTACATGAAAATTATTGTCCATTCTTCTCTCTTTTCACTTATGTCCTTATTCAATAATAACTCTTTGATGTTAGGATGGAAAACCACTACATGGATCTTATTGTTAGATAGTAAGTGACTAAAATTTTTGAGTCATATGATTATCGAAAGCACATGTTTCTCAACCAGTGTGTAACTTGTTTCAAACTCTTGAAAGTCTTCAAAAATAATGTTATTCACTGATTTAAACCTTTTTGATTTTTTTCTGTCAATATTCTTAAAATTGTATCAGCATTAGCATATGCATACAACACAAAATCCTTGAAAAAATAAGGATTTATGAGTGTGGGATCACTAGCAATGTCTTGCTTGATTTATTCAAAAAATTTCATACCTTCATTGGTCTAAGTAAAATTCCAATTTTTATTGAGGCATTGACAAACTTAAAAAATCATATATATACCTTATTATGAAGTTAATCTTGCCAAGAAAACTTTACAATGCTTTCTTATGCTTAGGAAAATAAAAATCAAGAATAAAGTCTATTATTTTTGGATCAATACTCAAACCATGCTTAGAAATAACATTAAAAATAAGTTTACCTTAATGCACCAAAAACACACACTTCCTTGGGTTAAGTGACACCCTATATTACTTACATCTCTCAAATATCTCTCTAAGATAAATAATGTAATCACTTACAATTTTAGCTAAAATTGCAATATCATCAAAATACACAAAAACAAACCTATTGATCAAACCTTAAAAGGCCATATCCATGGCTCTTTAGAATTTTTATCTTGCATTAGATAAACCAAATGGAATTTGTCAATATGCAAAGGTGCCCTACTTAGTGGCAAATATTATTTTGAACTGATCCTCTTCCTTTATAAGTATTTGTTTATATCCACTATAACCATATAGTAATGAAAACCTTTTTGAACTAGCCACTAACTATAGTATTTGTTCTATTGATGATAAGGGATAATGGTCCTTGAGTGAGGCCTTATTCAAGTCAAGAAATTCCACACACAATCTAATTTATCCATTCTTCTTCCTCATGGGAACAAGGTTATCCACCCAAGTGGAAAGCTTGATGGGAAAGATGATATCTGATTCAATAAACTTGTGAAGATTTGTTCTCATCAAAGGTTTCAACTTTGGGTTGATTGGCCTTTGTATTTACCTCACCAGATTTGCATCTACTTCTATTTAAATGGTGTGTTGTGTAGAAACTATAAAACCATATGCTACAATTGTAGATGTTGAGTTAACCCTTTAATCACCCCTTAATCCCCCTAGGACCATTTAATTACTTATCAACTACCAAACATAAGTGAAAATGACTAATCATAGCTATTTTGACTATGTTTTCCTAAATTTTGATCATTGACCCTAAACTATTGATGGTTGACCTGATCATCAATGGCTACTTGAGATCTTACATGATCAAATGAGTCAACTATAATTTGATGGCAAATCCTTCATTGATCACTAGCTATCTAAATTTAGCTGGTTGTTTGCATGAGCAATGTATAATTAGACTATGTGATGAACCATTTGTTAAACTCATTAATTAGAACCTCCCTTTCCTCTATATTGAGAGAGGTAGATAAGGTTTAAAGGATCAATTACCATTAGGATCAATTAGGTAGGTTTTAAGAGATATCCTTACTCTTGGGCAAATCAAAGAGCTTCCTAGTGAACTAAGAACTAGACAAAGATTTAAGGTGCTTATGCAACTCATCAATTAAGATCCAAGATATTATTACTCTACCAACATCGCTCTAGGATATACAACAAATTTTATCTAAGTTATACATTCCTTAGAACAACATCTAAAATTTAAGTATTTGTATTATTTTATCAAAAGTTCAATAGTTAGCTCTATTTATTTCATTTTTATTTATCTCCCTTCCATCTCACTTCTCTATGTTGGAGTTTTCCCTATAACTCTAGACATTTCCTCACCATACCCTTCTTCCACCTAAAACCTATTCCAATAACCTAAACACCTAATCCCTAAACCAAATACCTCTGAGTATTACCCTCTATCTCATAACCAACCTGCAACCCATAACTTACCCTTCTAGAACCTCTCAATAATATCCTTCAATAGACTTCTTTTCCCAAGCAAAGTCTAACAATAACCATCAATGGTCACCTAACCATTAATGGTTGACCTCTAACCATCAATGATCACTAACGGCCTATAGTCACCTAACCATCGATGGTCCTACACTAACCACCAATGATCTCTATTTGTCATATACAATAACAAGCTGATTTGACCCATCTTCTTGTACCCAAATCCTATTTTATGAGGTTTTGTCTCATCACATAACTTCAACCTATTTTTTGAATCAAGTTTGATTTATTTATCATTAATATTTTATCATTTATTACTATTACTATTCAAAATCAATCATCTCTTTTCCAACATTTCTTGTATTTAATTTCAGTACCTTCTATTATTTCTTGCAAGCATCTACTTTCAATATATCATAACTTAATTTTTTTAAAGTGTTGATTGATAGCCTCTAAGGAAGCTGTGTTTTTTGGATATATCTCACAATAGGTAATCCACCCTACTATCCAAATAATCAACCTTTCTCTTAGTGATTTATTATCTACAAGTCATCCTCCCAAGATAAAGAGGAATATAGACAATTGTCTAGATCATAGAGTGCAAACCAAATCCATGTTATAATAAACTCACCCTTCTTTCAATTTTTACTATCTTTTATAACAAAAATAAAGTAAAATTTTAGTGAAACATTCTGGCATGCCTAGTTGGACCCTTGAGATTTTTTCTTTGGTTTGTATATATAGGACTTTAGTTTCATTATAGAAAGTCATCCATTTCATTCTTTTCTAAAAATTAAACGTTCATTATTTCCTTTATTTATTTCCATAAATCAAGTTATAATTTGTTTTGATTCTTTAGAAAATATTAAAATTTATCTTATTTTGCTTTCACTTCTAAAAATCAAAAGTATTCATCCTAGGCTTAGGATTTGCTTTATCATCATCATATCTAGGTACATCTTAGTTATTTTTTATTCATTTGAAAAGACACCAAAATTTTATTTTGGATTAAAATTAACTTTGAATCCATTGTTTGATTATATTGATTATCTCACATAGCTTAATTTAATCAAGTAAATAAATCATAATCTCACTTCTCTCCACACACACAATACCAAACCACACATTCAATTAAACATAAAAACATTGATATAAGCCCTGACTAAGAGTTCATCACCTATCGATCACCTTTCCTCAATTATCCTACTTGGATTTTACCACCAAGGGGAGAACCAACTTAATACACTAGCTCAAAATAATCTCTAGTAACTCAATATATTTTGGCTAAGCACCCAACACCCTTATCACTGTGGTTTGTGAATTGAGTGGGTAGGCCCCAATATCAAGTCATGTACCAATTTACAGTAAAAATATTGAGATCCTTTAATTACCTAAAACCATCTTTAGATATCTTCTTCTAGTATCCTTTCTATAGAATCCAAGTTGTTCCTTCATAACTTATTTAAAAATTGAGGCCTAAGCCTAAAGAGAGATAATAAAGTATCCTAGGATTTTAAAACGCTTTAGTGTATGCATTATTTTCCTTGAGATATTTTTATTTTGATTAATTCTCTTTAAAATTGTGAGATCAATTATATCTTCCTTTTTCCCTTCCTTGTATGGTTCTCATTAGATAACAACTAAGAAATGAAACTTTCTACTATAAGGTCATGCCTTTTGGTATGAAAAATGCTAGTGCAACCTACCAATGAGATATAACCTACATCTTCTATGGCCTTAATCACAAAATCATAGAAGACTATGTTGATGACATTCTTGGTAAATCCAAATATCATAAAGATCATTTGGCCATTCTTAAGATTATATTCAAACACTTCATCCATTACCATATTCACCTTAACCCTAAGAAGTGTATTTTTGGGGTCTTCTTTGGAAAGCTCATTATATTTATCATCTCTATTTGAGGAATCAAATTCCATCCCACCAAAATCAAAGTAATCCTTGACATGTCCCTCCCACCCATCTCAAGCAACTCTATAGTTTGTAGGGGAAGCTCCAATCTATTCATCACTTTATCTTTCAGCTCTCTGATTGATGTCAACCTTTCCACCACCATCTAAAAAAAATGTATCTTTTAAGTGGAACAAAAAATATCAAAAGACCTTTGATTCACTTAAAGATTACCTTCTTTCTCCACCCATCCTCATTCCTCCCAAAGAATATTAACCTTTTTACCTTTGTATTTCCACCACCGACCACTCCTTAGGGGAAATGCTAGCACATCGAGATGAACAACATAAAGAACAATATATCTACTATATAATTTAAATGCTTATATAATATGACACTCGATACACCCATAATAGAAAAACATTTCCTTTCTTTGGTATTCATGGCCTTTATACTCTGTCACTACCTTCTCAACCATTAGACCTATGTCATAACCAATACCAACCCATTCAGGTATATGCACTCCAGGAAAAACCAAAACTAGTGTATGGCTAAATAGATCATGTTATTAACTAAGTTTGACCTTAATTTATTCTATAAAAAGTTAATAAAAGGGAAAGTCATTCCTGACCAATTAACCAAATCACCCTTAGAAGATAACCAACTATCTCCCCTTGAATTTCTTAATGAGTCAATCACCACCCTTTCTTAGGAAGACATCACCTATTAATGACCATGTTATTCAAAAGATCAAAATTTCAACATGGTGGGTGAGATGGTATCATCCTTATTCCCCTTAACATTGAACCTCTTCCTTTACCCTTCAAACTTGACTTTGATTGTACCAATAACATGGATAAGTATGAAGCCCTAGTGATAGGCCTCCAAACTACTTTAGCCTTGGGAGTCAAGATGATCAGTGTTTTTGGTGACTCTCAAATCATGGTCAACTAAATCAATAACTCTTATCAATGCAATATTTATGTTTTACAAGAATATAAGAAACTAGTCAATGTACTCTTGGCATAATTTAAATACTACCATATCTAAACCATTACATGATCTACAAACAAGTTTACCAACATAATGGATTCCCTTGCTTCCCAAATCCCATCCATACTTTTGAATCTAAACCATTTATCACTATCCATCATCTTACCAAACCTTTCTATACCAAATCAAACCCTCCTTACATCTATAGTGTGGAAGAAACCCCATTTGATCTTTGGTATAAGCATATCTTTGACTATCTCAACCTTGCCATAGTCCATTCTAATCTTTCTAGGAATGGATAAAGAAAATTAATTCAAAGTACCTCTCTGTACACCATATTAGAGGGAACCCTTTACAATCATGGATTTTATGGCCTTATTTTTTGTTGCCTATGTAACCATGAGATCTCTCATGTTATCAAGGAAACAAATGATGGGTTTTGTAGAGGACACTTTAGTGGCATAGATATTTCTAAACATATCCTTTTCCATAGCTAATATAGGCCCACCCTTAACCAAGAGTATTGTGATTACATGAAGAAGTGTGTTAAATGTCAACAATATGTCAATTTACATCATGCACCTACCCATAGTCTTCAAGTATCTAAGGATTTTTGGCCCTTCTCACAGTGGAGATTGGATCTTATTGGTGAAATTAATCACCATTATTCATGTAGACATCATTACATCATTACTAAAAGAGAATATTTCACAAAATGGGTAGAGTTTAATTATCTCATCTTAACCAAATCTGAAAAGATTGTCAATTTTATCAACCATCACATTATCTGTCATTTTGATGTTCCTCATAAGATAATCACTAATAATGGTAAATATTTTAAGAACAATAAAGTTCAAGGTCTTTGTGACACATTTGGCATTAAGTTAAGTTTATCTTTTCCCTATCACCCATAAGCTAATGGCTAGGTAGAAACTTCTAACAAAACTCTTAACAAAATGCTAACTAAAATGGTTAATGCATCAGGTCAGAATCAGAATTTACATATCCCCTTCACCATATGGGAATATCACACTAGCATTCAAACCCCTATGGGCACTAACCCTTTCTCTCTCATTTTTAGAATAGAGGATTTCTTGCCTCATAAATTCCAAATTACCTCTATTTGTATATCCCATAGGATATCATTTCTTAAGGTGATTATCATCAAGAATGTTTATCCCAACTTGAGCTACTTGATGAGGGGTGTTTGGATATACTTACCCATATTTATGTTTATTAAGAAAAAACCAAACAAGCTTATAAAAAATACCTTAGAGTATGAGAATTTAACATCAAAGACCTCATCTTAAAGGAAAATCAACATGTCACCAATATGGAGAAAAGTATGTAGGGAAAATTTTCTTTAAATTGGCTTGGACCTTATATCATAACACATAAGTATGGATTAGGAGCTTACCAGTTATCCACTCTTGAAGGGAAATCAGAGCCTGAGCCTCTCAATGCTTCACATATTCATCCTTTATTTTGTTAAATAAGACCAATCTCACCTTCTAATTAGCTAACTTAATCTCATCCCTTGGTTTTATGAGATTATCACCTTCATCTCCTCACTTTGAGGATAATTGACTACAATATATAACCCTATGGTTTTCTATCATATTTATATCCTAATCCTAAATATGGGTATCATGACTCTACCCATGGCATGATTCTCATGGATAATTTTCATCCCTAATAGGATCGAATCCCATGGTCATCATCCCTCCAAGCATCCTCTCACCAAGTTTTAAACCTTTGTGTGCTTTAGTTTTGCCTTCAAAAAGGTGAGCCTTTAATCCTATATAAGCAAGTCTATGCCAACAAAATAATAAAAACAAAATAATATATATCCTATGGTTCATTCTTAGCATTACTAGACTATTCCCTTGAAGGAAAGTTTCCAAAGCCTATCAATATTGCTCATTGTAAGGTAGATCATTCCCTTGAAGGACAACTATCAGAAAGCCTAAAATAAATATCCAAAACATAGACCAATCCATTTAAGGATGGTTGAGTAAAGTATTTACCAAATAAATAAATTTATTGGAATATTCTCACATCGATAAAATTCCTAAACTTCTCAAAAGGGCAATAAAAAAATATCAAGAGACCCATTATCAAAATATGAAAAGGAAAAAATAAATTTTGGAAGTCACAATCAAATTTCATATGTAGACTTTTCGCATCGATTAGTATACACCCTATACAACATAGTCTTTTTTATATTAAATATTTGGAAACCTATAAAAGAGGTAAGTAATCTTCACATGAAAGTTCCATTATCATCCACCTCCCCATTCCCCTATATGAAATAATGGATTTTGATCTTACTTGACACTATGTGATCAAGGACATTTTTAAGCAACCAAAAAATGTTAATGTGAATCAGGTGAAGGGCTTATGTTCATAAGCCAATCTAAATTTCTTTTTTCTAATCCTTGATAATGAAAGAGAATCATGTATTCTTCTTATTTCTCTAACTTGCTTGTTGAAACATCCATTTAGGCACATGTCTTTTGGATTGTTTTACCTTTTCTTCTCTTTTCTCACATCTAGTTTTGTTAGCCAAATGAAATTCATGTGTTTTAATATTAGTTCACCTTCTTCTAATTGAAATTAATTCATTAAATAACATTCCATAAACATTTTGTGTTTTGCTTGGTTGTTTTGTTTTATTTTATTTATTTATAGTGTTTTATCATTGAAACATTTTAATAAATTACACCATCTCATCAATAAAAAAATCATCTCATTTATCTAAGTAACCAATGACATCAACTAATCATCACCCTTTAATCATCCATCTTAAAGAAATGAGTCATCACATATGATAATCCATCACACATAGATAATAGAAAACATAAATTTATTAATTTAAAACATCCACATTTTTAAAAAAGCATCCATCTACTCATAAGCATAAATTTTAATCATAAGCAACATTGTCACATCATGAACATAAATCAGGGCACATCATCAACATACATAACAATAAACACATCATCATAAACATAAAATAATAAATAATAACCATTAAACATATCTATAACCATAATATTAAACATCATCATAAACATAAAATAATCAACTAACCCATAAACCATAATCATAACCATAAATCACATCATGATCTCATAATCATAAATCACAGTATATATAACATCATCTCTCATAAGAAAATGTACATATTGATGAATTAGATTTTAGGCCAATATTAAAATCATATACTACATCAAAATGAGAGTCTCACAAGAGTATAAGGTGTAGGATCACTACTACTCACTAGAGCTTACCTATCTCTAAAACTTGTCTGTGTACCTATAGAGGCTACCCACTGACATGGTGTTGTACTGCTAACTCCCCTAATAACAAATGCCCTATATTCAACATATTGAGGCTCATCTAAGAGCTATATAAATACCAAAGCCTCATAATATCTAAGTTCCTTGACCATCACCACATACCTCTCCATAGAAATGGTCCTCAATGGTCTTGTAAGTGATGAAACCCTCCCTCCTACTTGTATAATATAATCTCTCTCTTATATAACCAAGATTAGCTATACTCTAGCTTGATTTCTATCCTATGTAAGAGTGCCAACCTAGCCCTGTGTTGTGTCTCTCTCAAGGGTCACCACCACTAATATTACTTTTGCTACTACTAGTGCTACCCTAGCATAGTCTCTGTCTGCCAAGAGTGCCTACCTGTCATGGGCATCTACATCCATTCGGTCCCCACCCCCTCCATATCAAGATCTACAACATGATACCTAGCCTATCCATCATCTCCTCCAAACACTACTACATCATAGTGTTCCTAGAACCACATAAGTTACTCTTGTGTAACCTCTACATCATTGATATCTAACCTCACTAGTGGCTCCTCTCAGTCAAACTATATATCCTCTGACTCTGGATCTGGTAGTGGAAACTCTACATCCTCCCTCCTATACCTTGGGAAAGCACTTGGGATACCCTACACTAATTTGAATTATCTTTTAACCCTATCAAAAGGAATTAACTCTACCTTAGGATCTCATATACCATAAATCTAACTATAACTTTTCAATGATAATATCTATTTTTTATAACCTACCCATGTAGGAAATTAGATATATGGCCTCCAAATGATCTCCCCCTCAACTAGTGCCTCTAGCCTATCCCTATACCACTATATGTCTCATGTTCCTCCCCTTGGTGGTGTGAAAGCATAATCATACCTCTAATACATGAAGCCAAATTTGAAGTCCATCTACACCCATCCATGCCATGGCAATCTAGATAGTCTAAGCACCTTGATGTGCTCATATTCCTAGTAGTGAAGAAAAAATATGACACTATTTCCATACTTCTTATATGACCCATATCCCTAGAGTTCCTAATACATTTATACTAGTAGAAGAAGGGCCAAAGCATACACTGTATAGTCCATCATCATAGCTACTAAAATCCCTAACAATAAAGAGGGAAATATGACACTACTCAAGTCTAGTAGTGCATAATAGGTCATGACCATCATCATCATTATGATAACTCATCTTTCTCCCCTATCCCTGTGATATAGGGGTGCATAATGGAGGCCTTCCATGTACCACCTTACATGAACCAAGTCCTCTTCATAAAACACATCTATGAACTTATCTCACTCCTTGATAATGATATACTCTATTAGCTCACCTCATATTGGTAGCCTCATAATCTAGTGTATGTCCTCTAGTAGGATGGTAATCTCTTTGATGGGTAGTAAGAATGTGTTGGTGGCCAAGTCTTATCTCATGATGAGGTCCACCAACATAATTACATATTTGGGTACACACTATTAATATTTGATGCCTCTAAGGCCCAATACTATCATGTTCTCCCACTCTTAGTCTATCATCATCCTATGAACCTCATATAGGAGTTATGACACATGATCTTGCACCTGCAACTACTCCCACTACTGTAAGGTTAGACATGTGCCTTAGTTTTTTTTTTTACCCATTCATCCTCCCCCTACCTTAACACATTTTACCTCATTTTTATAATAGATACCCAATCCTACCTAAAACTCATCAACCCTTAACCCATACCCTTAACCCAAAACCTCAACCCATTCTTTATGCCCCTCTTACATCCTCATTACATCCTCATTAGATCTCATCCACTCTGGCCCACCTCAATAAAGCCTCCACCTCACACCATCCTTAGTCAACCACACAATCCACCTTGATTAACAGTCACTCAACTCACAAACATAAACTATCACTATTTTCACACAAGAAAAAAATTGAATCCATCATAGGTCCATAATTTACAAATGAGGAAATAAAAACTCATTTTACCTTTAATGGTTTCCCTTTTAGGGCTAACATTTGACTACCAATGGTCATTAGGTAACCATCAACAATTGAACCTAACCATCGATGGTTGACCCATAGGGGATTTTTCCATACCCACCACATATCTCCCAATAAAAATCTTACTTTCAACATACACCCATTACCAAACACCTCATTCTCCATTCAAAAAACCAACCAAATCACCTAGACTTGGTCATTTTGGCCTACATTTTGCACTTTTTGTGGCTCAACTTGCCTTGGTCCTTTTGACTGTATCAACTACCTTTCCATATTTGATGGACTTGTGCTACTTTTGTGCTTCACCATTTAGGTTCCTCTGAGCACAACCCTTTGTAGTCTTGACACCTACGACCCATTTTATCTTTTGAAGATCACATCCTACCTTCAATACCTATGAATATAATAAATTTAACTAGGAGACTTGAGTTTATAGGCATTAACCCAACATACACACATTTTTACTATAGTCGGTTACCCTATCACTTGCCTTTCTAGACCAACCTATTTTACAACCTACCTCAATAATGGAAACCAAGTCTATGCATCATCTATGATATTACACTTAGTCACATTATTTGTACATGTTTGCACTTTAAATTCCTAACTAATTAACTAATGTATTTTCCCATTTTTATCACCTATTTATCCACTTATCAAATCTACAACCAAATCTACTTCAACTCACTGATTCCTAATTTGAGGGGGAACACTTATCCCATTCTTGGGGCATCCAACCTTCTACCAGCTATCCATTTTTTTCTTTGTATCTTGTTGATACAAACAACATAACAAAAAGGATAAAAATGTAGACACTATAAAACCATAAACTATGGTTTTAGATGTTGCATTAACCTTTGAATCGCCCCTTGAACCCCCTAAGACCATCTACTTACTTCTTAACCACCAAACATAAGTGAAAATGACTAATTGTAGCTATTTTGACTATGTTTCCCAAATCAATTATGGTTAACCCTCAACTACTGATGGTTGATCTATATATTGATGGGTACTTAAGCTCTTGCATGATTAAGGGGGTCAACTAAAATTTGACTATAAATCACCCATTGATTACTAGATATCTAAATTTAACTAGTTGTTTACATAAATAATGCATAACTAGACTTTGTGATGAACCATTTTTTAAACCCTTTGATTGGAACCTCCCTTTCCTCTATATTAAGAGAGGTAGAGAAGGTTGAATATATCAATCACTATCAAGATCAATTACAAAAAATTTAAGAGATATTCTTACTCCTAGGTAAATCAAAGAGTTTCCTAATGAACTAGGAACTAGACATATATTTAAGGCACTTCTACAACTCATCAATCAAGAGATAGGATACCATTACTCTACCAACATCACTCTAAGATCTACAATATATTTTAGTTAACTTCTACATTCATTAGACCAGTAACATCTAAAATTTAAGTATCTATATTCTTTTATTAAAAGTTTAGTAATTAGCTCTATTTTTTTCATTTCTCTTTATCTCCCTTCCATCTTACTTCTCTATGTTGGAGTTTTCCCTGTAACTCTAGACACTTCCTTACCATAGCCTCCTTCTACCCACAACCTATTCCAACCACCCAATCCCTAAACTAAATACCTTTGAGTATTACCTTATATCTTGAACCAACCTACAACCCAAAACTTACCCTTTTAGAACCTCTCAAAAATCTCCTTCAACAAACTTATTTTCCCAAGCCAACTATAATAGTAACCATTAATGGTTACCTAACCATTGATGGTTGACCCATAACCACTAATGGTCACCTAACCATAGATGGTCCTACCCTAAACATCAATGGTCTCTATCTATCATATATAATAACAAGATAATTTGACCCATGTACCTATACCCAAATCCTTTTTTTTAGGTTCTTTCTCATTATAAAACTTTAACTTATTTTATGAATCAAGTTTGATTTATTTAGCATGAATATTTGATCATTTATTGCTATTACTAGTCAAAATAAATTATCCATTTTCCAACATTTCTTGTATTTGATTTTAGTACCTTCTATTATTTCATGCAAACATCTACTTTTAGCATATCAGAACTTAATTTTTTATAAGTGTGGATTGATAGCTTCCAACGAAGCTTGTGCTTCTTAGATCTAGCTCACACTAGGAAATATACCCTACTATCGAACTAAACAACTATTATATTAGTGTTTTCTTATTTTTAGGTCATCTTCCCAAGACAAAGAGGAGTATCTACAACTATCTAGATCATGGAGTGCAAACTAAATCTAGGTTCTACTAACCTCACCCTTCTTTCAAGTTTTACTCTCTTTTATAACATAAAATAAATAAATTTTTTAGTAAAATATGTTAAGATAAATTAGGATCAAAACCTTTTAAATCATTGTACTCCCATGCAAACACATCAACAATCTCTCTACATAAATCAATAAAATGTTCTATTTGAGATTGTAAGCATACTTTACCAATCTTGAGAGCTTTCCCATTAACTATGTCAATGTTTGAATAATTTTATTATTTGGTAGACAAATAAGATTTATCCCTTATTACCTCATCATCCCTACTAAAAATATTCTTAAGTGTGAAAAAACTTTGGGCAAATTTTTATAATTAAGCTAAATTATTTGATCACTATACTACTACAAAAGTTTTGATTAATTTCTAAAAGAGAATTTAGCCTCTTTTTGTACGAAATGAATAACTTGATCATCATCTTAAAAGACTTGCCAATTCACATTATTATAATTAATAAAGGGTATTACCACAATATTTATGTATGGTTAAGTTTTATAATTCTTTACATTAGATGGAACGTCAAATTGGGATCCTATTGCAACCAACCTATTCATAATTTTATTGCTCTCTAGTCACTGCCTATATGTCAAATCTACTAAAATATTATTGAAGATCCAATACTATGTGTTTGTATGATTTTATCAATGTGTTTTTACATACATTTATCCATCTTATTTTATGTACCACAATATCATTATCTCCAAATTCTTGTAAGAGGTTAGCTCCCATTTTTCTATCCCATTGTAGACCATGAGCAAGGGCCTCATATTCTGCCACATTGTTAGAGCATTTAAAATAAAGTTTTGAGAAAACATAGTAACTTTATTTATAAGGTGACTTTGGAATCACAAAAGACCTTTTTCTATGTTTATTCCATGAGCTATCAAAACAAAGTTTCCATAAACCATCATTTAGCTCACCTTCTTTGTATAGAGCTAGAATTTGTGCACCATCCTCATGTAAACAATGAAATCCAAGTCCTTCTTCCTCTATCATCTTATAGGTATCATTATCATGAATTTTAGTAACCCATTAATAAATAAAATAATTATTTATGACATAAATATATGATTTATCTTCAACTTCACTAGTTTGATCTACTTCATCCAAGATGAAATAATTAGTATTAACAATAATAAGCATGTATGGTTCTAGATGAAAACAATCAATAGGATCTAAAAGAATTATAATTTTTTTTCCATACCTTGTTATAAAGATGAATTATGTCTAATTAAATTAATTATACCCACCTATATTTGAAATTAGGTTACTTGATAAGCACATAACAAAGTATGGAGGAAGATCCACCACCACCACATCTTCTTGAATGGTCACATTTGGGCATGCATGAAGTGTTAATTTTAGATTCTTGATTACACACACTATCTTGGTTAGAGATCCATTAAGTTTAAAAACACACTTATTTTTTTTATCATACACCAAACCCAACTTATCTACAATTTATTTTGGCATTATTGTGTTACTTGCCTCACTTTCAAACATGCAATTATGAACTAATGTGTTGTCAACAATTAATGAAAGATATAAATGAAGTGCCTTAATTATTTTTTCATCATATTTTATGGAATTTACCGCTTTATATACTTATTTTAATTTTTGATTCTCTTGTTGATCTAAATTTTTTAAAACCATGCTTTCCTTTTCTACCAGTTTTATAGACAAACTAAGGTCTTAAAGATCATGGATAAGGGTATACTTTTGTCCTAGGATTTCCAATTAATCCCAAAAGATCATGATGATTTTTTCTTTATTAATATGGTCTAATATGTTTAAGGAGTATCCTCCAATCTTTGGTTTCACCTTTGGAACAATAGGATGCCTTTGTTCTTAAGGCACTTGGTATACCTTGATTACTTCAACATTCTAATGTTTTTGAGATAAAATGGAAACAATATGGTCATTAGTACTTTTATAAACCATATTAGGAACATTTTTAGCATGAATTATGTCTTGGGTCTCATTTATATCCCTTATTTTAGCTCTTTTTATAATTGCAACCAAATTGTTTGATTTGTTAAGCTCACTAATATGATTTACTACCATGTGATCATAAACTTTCCAATTAACCAAAGTTACATCTGGTTACACTTGCCCATGGTTCACTTCCCCTTGTTGCATCATAGATTAATTGTGATGTCCTCCTTGAGTAAAATGTTTCCTCTTATGTCATTTGAGGAATTACCATATTTTGTGTTACTAGAACTTGATTTTGCATATCAATGGTGTTATAAGGATACCAAATTAAATCTTTCATCAAATAATTTTATACTATTACAAGGGCCTTGGATGTGGAAGGAGGATTGGGTTCAATTGAAACATATGGTTTGGATGGTGTAATGACTCATTAAGCTTGGTATGGAAGCCTATTATCTCTAAAGCCTTGGTAGGGAGGTCATTACTCTCTATATGGATGATATGTGGGCTGATTAGGTGCTTGATATGGATTATTAGATTGATATGGCATATTGTCTTGATATCAATTACTCTTCAACTAAACTAACTCATTACCAAAATATTTAAGCATACTCTTTAGTTTACCAAGCTCACTAGATTGACTATGAGGATATTGAACTTTACTTTGAGGGGATAAAATTAGGGCTACTAATAGAGATTTAGGAGGTAGAATAGGCTATGTTTCTATAAAAATTGGAATTGGAGGCCTAGGTTCAAATTTACCCACTTAAATCAGATTATTTTCATCTCTAATGGAAACCTCATAGGTATCTGGGAGTGTCCTACCATCCATGGACCGAATCATAATTAAAATATTAGAATTTAAGGCTCTTGATAAATATAAGAAAAAATATTTAGGATTTGGCCTTATCATGGGATGTATTATGTTCCATCTTTTCTAAAATATGAGATTGAAACTGGTCATAAATTCATGTAGTGCTCTCTTTGTGATAGTGAGCTACTCAGTAAGGGAAAAATGGTCTAATTTGTCTTCAAATTCTCTATAGAATATAAAACCTAAATCATCCCAAGTGGAAATGGATTTAAATATAATATTATTATACCATTAAAATGTATTTTACTTGAAGGATGCAACAATTTAATGGATGGAAACATTCTCTTGGGTAACATGGTGGACTGAACATAAGTCAGACACATCTTTTATATGTTATATGGGTGTAATTTGATCTTCACCTATAAAATATGGTAGGATTTTGAGGTTTATGGATAGGATATAGTCATATTCGGATAAATTGAGAGGGATTTCATCATTTAAAGGACAAAATAATTGGTTTATAGGGATAACCATGTTGATAATAGGATTTGATGTTGAAGTGGCTTACATAATAGGCTGATGTAGTAAATGAATAAACTTGTAGGATATGGATTTTCTCATAAAAACCTTATTATTTTATTTGAATATAAAGGTAATTTAGAAAAATAAAATGGTATACCTCTACTTATAGATGTTTTAGTTATTTTATTCATGAAACTATTACTTCTTTGCTACTACAGATGTCTTTTTTCAACTCTAATCTATGTCCCATTGGGCATTCTGGAAATTGTTATCACTTAGAAGTGCACCCTTGTAACAATATGTGTCTGTTATCAATATTATTGATATAATTTAAACTCTAAAAGGTGTGGGTGGCCTTATATTGGAGATAATATATAGATTAAGGGCTGGTTTCCTTTGGTACACTCACCTACTTCTCTTTAAACTCTCTAATTTAGAGATTTCTTGACTAGGAAAGGGTAAAAATGAGCAATAATCAAGTTTAAATTGGACATTAAAAATGAAAATTTGGGGTGATGTACCAATTTTAAGGTCAATTATGTTTATACTTGATACACTTGTCAATCTAAATAACTTACACACATTCACTTCATCTTCATAACATAACTCTTGCATTAGTATTTCACACAGGGATCTTGAGAAACATTCACATTAGCATGAAAGGAATGAACACAGGGTGAATTCACTTTTAAAATAGGTATAAATCAGACTTATACACTTGATATGACCTTAAATAATTCTCATATGATGTATAAAGGTGATAAATTTGGACATAAACATAGGAAAATCGGTCATTCACTAAGTTACATCAATGAATATTAGGCACATACTTCATGAATAGCCTAAAAATGGAGGAAAAATAAGCTTATTATTGATTCAAAGGTGATGTAGTAAAATTTTTAGTAGAATTTATGTATATACAAAAGCATAATATGATCATATTCTCTCAAAAATAAACATACAAATAGAAAAGGAATCTAAGGAGAGAGGAGACAAAGAATCTCCAAACTAGGGATGAATCATCATCCTAGTCATCCTTCACTCCTAATTATAATCCACTATAAAACTCAAAAATCATATGTATTACATATAGATTTTAACCTTCTCTTCTTGGAACATGGTGTAGGAGAGAGAAATAAGCTTGTTTGAATGTTTTGGAAAAAGTCAAAGTTTCTTATTCATGACCTATTTTGAAGGGAATTGGTCTCCTTGCATAATTTGAAGGTCTTAAATATTGAATATATCTTGATAATATTAAATTAACTAATTTTTATCTTCACTTAACTCCTTTTAAACAACTAATTCAATCTCCTTGAGACTTTCCATCTTTCTAGTGAGTGACTTCAACTATCTTGTATTTTGAAATTTAACTTTAGCTATCTTCCTTGTATTTTGCATGCATACTTCTCTCTCTCAACTTCCTCAAATTAATCCAACGTGGAATAGAAGGTAAATATTTTAATTTTGATTTGTTAAGGCATATAATCCATTAAAATAGGCCCTCTTATTTGATCAATTTATCAAATCAACTCCTTCACTCTTGCATGTTACTTCTCCACCTTTCTAGTGTTGATTGAAGGCTTCTTCTTCTTTGACTTGAATTTTTATAAAATTAACACCAAGGTGGTGTATAAGGATATAAATATTTCATGTTTAAAATTTATTTCTCTTCATGAAATATCCTTTTTGAAATTACATTTGATGATGAACAATCATAGCTCTCTATACTGGTCCTTCTTAGATATGTTCATCTTCTCCATTTTAGAAAGCTTGTTGAATGCATAATAAGAATTTGGAACTTTATTAAATTTAATTATTTTAATATATAAGGAGTATAATTTTTTTTAACATCATCACCCTTATGTCATAGACCTTTAAACAAAGTTTTAGCTCCAAACTCCATATATAGCTTCAAAAAATGCTCTTTTGTTCTCTTTAGGCCTCAATAAACCCTAATTTATATTTGGGGTTCTAAAATGAGTTATAAAAATCAAAATAAACTCTTAATATTCTCATTTTATATTTATAAATGAGGCATACCTATAAAAAAATTTAAATCTTGAAAACTCTTCACCAAAATCTCAAACAAAAATTCATAAAAAGTGTCTGTAGGGTTGCCTAGAGATATTTTCTAATGATCTAAGTTTATTTTACATTAGTTTTTATTTTATAATCTTGTATTCAGAACCTTAAATTAATTATAAACTCTCTCAAATAATTTAATTCAATTTAAAATATCTAAAACACTCATTCTAACTCAATTTATGAAAAAATTAGTCAAAAATCCTAATTTTCTTGATCATGGAGACCTATGTTTTTTCATTTTATATATCCTAAGGTATAATAAGTATATGAAAAAAAAATTAAACATTAAATTATATGAAAAATAACCTCCATGTACACATACACACACACACACACACACACACACACACACACACACACACACACACACACAATAAAACCCAAAATGTAGATTTTTAGTGCTTACTAGCTTGCACTTTCTTATTTTTGAATGCATGAAGGTATGATTTTTAGAATTTTATTAAGTTTTATGAGGCATAAATACCTAATTATTTTTTAATTAGGACATAAAATTTACCATATAATATTTATAACCATTGGAAAGACTCAAACAATCACTTAAGCCTCTCAAAAAATGTCTTTTTTAACTGTCAATCTTGCATGCTTGAACCCTACAACTTGTACCTTTACCTATTTACATTATTTGACTTAAAATTTTGATATTTGAATGTGTATAAAGGTTTTTTATTCACCATGATATCTCACAAAAACAATTATTTTCAATAAATAACTCAAAAATGCAATCACATCTCCTAAAATCGAGCTATTGGGGTTTATGAAGGGTTTTAGAGAACCTTTCCTTCTTAAGGATGATTTTAAAAGTTAAGCCCCTATAACCTAAAAAAATTCATGAAATATTGAAGTAATATTGGGCCATATCTGCCTATATTACCATTCAAACAAATTCTTCTTCTCCTTCATGAACCAAACATTTGAAAATTGCCCTTACTAGCTTGCAACTAGCTTGTTAGAGGAATAGAATAAACATATACCAAAATTTGGACCTGTGAGTTGTTATGAAGCATGGTTTTTGATTTATTAAGGTTATATTATTTTTTATTGTTATTTATTCTTTATTCCATGAATGAATTCTTCCTAAAAACTTGCACATAAGCAACCTTTACTAATGGTGGAAAATTTTGACAACGATTACTTTTCCCCAACATGTTTTTTGAAACCATTTGCATATTTATTCATGTAGGTGGTGATTATATCCACATATAGGAATAAAAATTATCTCTATTATATCAAAAATATTAGATAAGTATTGTAACATATTGTTGATTAATCTAAGATATGTAGTCAATCTTCACTGTTGAGTTTTTGATCTCATGACTTGAACATAGGGAAGCTATAGTTAGAACAGATTTGAGACATGTTTATTAGGTTAAAATTACTTTTTCAATATTTAAAGATTGAATACCTATGATACATGATGGAAATTATTTATTTAAATGTTTAAATGGACCAAAATTTATTGATAATTTTAGTAAAATAACATAGGATGTTTGACAATGATTTATAAAAGAATTGCTAAATTTAAATATAGGGACAATTCACTATTTAGAGATGTGATTAAAGATATATACTATATTGATATGAGAATATGAAATCAATTATTTATTGTGTTTGTTGAATCATTAAGTTTGGTGAAAAATAGGTAATGTAAAATTACTATATGATTGATATGGATTAAAATACAACTTTAGTGCATGAATGGTTTTATTTTATATCTATTAATAAACCTTAGCAATCTTTGAAATTTTAGTGTTATTTTAAAAGTATTGACTACATAAATGATCTTATTTTACATATATGAACAAACCGTAGCATTCATTTGGAGTTTTAATTTTGTTTCAAAGTCTAGAATACTAGTTGAAAAGGATATGTGAATATATAAACCATTTTATGTATTCATAGTGATATTGAATTAAGAATTAGTTGAATACACTGATTATGTTTATTGTGAAATATTTAGAGTAAAATTTAATACTATTGTTCACTAGAACTCCAATTATTTTAAGTCTTTTATATAAATCCTAGGTGCATGGTAGAGTATGCATAATGTGTAGTTTTCATACTCCTATTTTGCATTACATCAGTTTGATAAACATAGAAGTTATATTAAACCATGCTAGTGAGCCTTTTGGAAAACTAAGTAAATCCACTATATGATGTTATTTTTGATTATTTGTTGAAGTTTTTATGTGGTTTTAAATACTATAAACATTGAATCTTGAGTGTGAATGTATAATTATCCATTTTGGAATGGCTTACTTGGTGTATGGCTGTAATTATCACTATTATTATGGTGTAAGTGTTCTAGGCTGATTTTATGTGCTTTAAATGTATAGATTTTGGTAAATTTTCATAAGAGTTCAGTGTGACTACAAATTGTAACTTTTTGAAGGATTTTATGGTTATTTTACTTTTCATATTTAGATATTATAATGTTAAAACTTACTAAAGGCTTGCATAAGGTATAATGTAGTTTTTTAGACTATTTATCGATGTATTATTATATATAGTTACCTTGTTAGATATTTTATGAGTCATCCCTCATGTTAAGGGATAATGAGGAAAAAAATGTGGGAGGCATGTATACTAATTATCAATTAACATGAAGGATGATATATTTAGCAAAGAGTATTGTGTTATGGAGTAGACTCTTTATTTTTAAGATTGAATTATATGAAAACTTAAGCCAAAGTAATGTTATAGATGTATATATTTTTAATCCATTGTACCTTATAATTTTCATGTATGTTTGATGTCACATTAGATATAGGATGTATTCCATGGTATGTATGATGATTTCAAGTGATAGTGATTTTATAACATAATATACATATTATTCAATGATTTTCACATCACTTTTATCTTCCACTTCATAAAAGGAAGTCCACTCTTCGTGGGAAGTTATAAGGGGGATAATCAATTTAGTTGGAGGAAATGTTCTCTAATGATGTTATCCCTCCTTATATATGAATTCCATATTGTTTTTATTAAATGTAAAAATAGGTTATTAATAGGGACCCAACCCAGTACATATAAACTTACAGGTTAGGACTAATATCCAAAATTTACATTAAACTACCTAAACATATATCCAATAATTTAATAAACAACAAAAAACCACAAAATGAAATAAAAATAAGAAAAAATATAAAAAATAACCCTAACCTCTAAGGCTTTTCCAACCTTCTATATCACTATTCAAATTATTCTTAATTATAGTAAACATAGTGTCCATCATTTGAAGAGTCTAAGGATCCTAAGTCCCCTTCATAGTTATCTTATTATTATTATTCTTAGCTTTACCTTATTCAATCATCTCATTCTTCCTCTTTGACATCATTTGGATTACATCCATGCTTTTAAGACAACTTGACATAGAAGTTATGCTAAAATCAACAATCATCATGATGGTATCTTTAAGAAGTTTATTCTTGCACTCCATCCTAGTAATTTTATCATAAAATTTTTCCACATGCTCAAGCAACTCAACCCTAATATATAAAATACCACACACTCAAGCAAATCAGCCCTAATATAGACAATACCATCATTCTTACTCAAATTTCTCATTGTTTCATTAAGTCTTGCATGATCCCTCATGAACTAATGTAATAATGCCTTATGAAGACCAATCTCATCTTCCATTTCCTAAAATTTATTTTGATTTTTGAATTAAATGATGAGTTCATCAAACTCTTTATCATTTCCCTATTTTTCATTTATCT
The DNA here is from genome assembly GCA_037957365.1 of Torreya grandis. Lineage (NCBI taxonomy): Eukaryota > Viridiplantae > Streptophyta > Pinopsida > Cupressales > Taxaceae > Torreya > Torreya grandis. The sequence goes on along the minus strand of JARHVA010008059.1, from coordinate 168,771 downwards.
CAAGCTTAACATCATTAGTCCCCTTTCCTATGCATCCCTCCCTGAGTTATTGCAAACCTTATACCAGCTCTTATAATGTATTTTCATACACTATCATTACATTACCAACCATACTACCTAAATGAGGCTCTTCAATTTATACATCAAAATCCCTTATATTATCCCATTTGTCCACAACATTTTATAAACCCCCTACATCATACTCTTCCTTGTCTAAATCATTATTTACTTTAAATGAATCCCTAATATGAACCTTTTTTCACATTTTCCTTAGACAAAACCCTTTAAAAACTTTTGGGGGTCATAATACCTATACTAAATGTTTTTTAGGGTCATGGAGTTATAAATAATGTATTAATCCCTTTAAAGGATGTATATAAAATAAATATTATTGATTGATGCAGAGGATACTATTTTTTCCCACTATGCACATCAAACACAAAACTCTCCAATGAATTTAAAATGAAAATGGAAGGATAATATGAATTGTATGCATAAAATAGTTCAATACGGGAAAGTGGTAAAAATTAACCACCATATATCTTCTTTTGAGTATTATATACCTACTTAGTTAATTAGACACTTCATCATAAGGCAATGGTAAGTATTCTCTCATATATCCATGTTGACACTCCATTAGTTCCTCACTCTCATTTATAAAATTTTCCTTCTCCTCCTTGGTGTACTTGATATCCTCAATTTTTAGACATGTGACCTAATAAATTATCCCCTAACAAATATCCATAGTGACATTGTTTATTTTTACCTTGCGATCATTCTAGTTTTTCACAAATTATCTTGACAAGTATCAATCATATCCATAAATTTAGCAAGCCCTCCTATCTAAAGAATTACCCATACCTATACATTAATATTAACTTTATACATAGATAAAGGCTAAACATGATGTAACCCACCACTCATATTGAAAAAATCCAAACTAGTCCTAATCAAACCAACACAAACCAAGCATAACAATTGAAAATGCAACACCTAGACCTTATCACAAAATAAAATATACATTAGAGTCCTCTTCGATGATAGTTCATAATAATTTTCACACATTGTCTTAATTTAGTCACTCAATATATGATTCACATCAATCATTTACACATAATACAAATCCACCATTTTATCATTCATCTTAAACACTTTGAACCTACATAAGATCATATCCATTTCATCATAAAGGGTTATCATTACTTTGATTATAACTAGTTCCTTTCTCCCTTTCCATAATAACAATTTATTTGACTAGGATAATATCATGTTTGGATGAATACTTTAGGAAGGGAACCAAAACAACACTATTTTCAAAATAATCAACCAAACAATTACCTTTTATATAAGTGTGTTGAAAGTAAATAGCCTAAAAATAATTTCCCATAATCAAACTTTCTTATATAATATGAATGATACTACAATTAGCCTTATTATTATTGAGATAATTAATAATATTCATAAAATCACCCTCAACCAATAATTTTTTACATCTCAAGTCCTTAACCAATTAAATACCCCATAATGTAGCTAAAACCTCTACCAAATGATTTTTTTGGAACCTCATGCTTCTTTATATGTTGCTATAACATTACCCCACTCATCCATAAGAACCCCAGCACCATTTAACATCCAAGGATTACCTCTAGATGACCCATCAAAATTTATTTTTAACCATCCAAAAATAGGATTCCTCCACTTGACATTTTTCTCGACATCTACACAAGAATCCATAGAATTAATATGCTCTAAGATATTCTAATTACTAGTAACCTTTTTTTATTGAGCATTTACCATTTGATTCTTACTCCATTTAATAACTTTCAAATTATAATTAATAAGATTCATGATATTTATATAAACCAATCAAGGATAAGCCTTAATATTCCTAAATTTTTTTTCTTTCCTTCCATACTCCCTAGAAAACATGATGAAATACCGACATCCATAATTTCATTATGCTTGATTTGAAAAAGGTGAAATCTAAGCCATCTAGTTATTTAGAATATTAACATTGTGAACCCAATTCACTTGAAACTTACCTATAAATTTACCCCACACTCTGAAAACAAAAGGGCATTCTACCATTATATGTTGAATTGATTCATTCTCCATTTTGCAAAGAAAGCAACAAATGACCAATGACAAACCACTTTAATTAATATTATACAATGTTTTTTTTTTGAAGACATAACCAACAAAACCTATTAATCTTAAGAATTATATTATTATCCCACACTTTTATCCAAGGAAAGGACTCCATTTGTGAGAAACTAATACTCCATAATGAGACATAACACTATAAATCCTAGCATCAAAATGTATCCATACTAACTCATCTTATTTAACCAAATTAGGAATATGAATACCTCTTCATAGAAAATTAAGATCTAAAACTATATTTATTGCTTCCACCACCACATTCTTGACAAATAGTTTTTTCCATTATTTTCTTCCATTCTGATGGATATAATGCACCACCCATACTCCAAAAATAGTTCTCATCTAATTGCCAATATGCAGCCAAGATTGTAAAATAATAAGTGGATAGTCTAACAATGATGGGTCTTCCTAAAACCTGATATTTAACCCATCCCCAACCTTTCAATTACAATAATTCATAGTAATATCCCTATTTTTAATAAAAGAATTTCCATATAATAAAAACTATAGTAAAATCTTCCTCATTTATGACATCATCTATACTTCTATTATTCAAGTATTTTGCCTAAAAAATATTAATCCATAAACTTTTCTCCTTAGTAAATCTCTAGCATAACTTATCTATAAAATATTTATTCATCCATTTAAAATTTTGTAGATGCAAACCACCATGTTGTCTAGGATGATAAACCTTTCCAATGCCACCAATGGAAATATTCATTTGACCTTATTCCCAGTCCAAAAAATTATTTTTTGAAACCCATAAATCTTATCAAGGATAATTTTTAACATCTTTAAAAATTCCATATTAAAGACCAAAATACTTTAGAAAACACTTTTAATTAAAAGAACTTTACTAGCTTGGGAGAGAACAACCTCTTTCCACCCAACAAGTCTACTTTAAGAACTTTCAATAAGATATTTTCATTGTTGAATATATAATTGAACAACAAATAAAGGCATTCCTAAATACTTTGAAGGGAGACATCTTATTTGACATCTTAAAATGCGAGCAATTTTTTGTTGTCTCAATAAAGGAGTGTTAATAAAGAATAAATAACTCTTATCAAAGTTAACCACTTTTTTGGAAACTAGTTTATAATATATTAAAATTTTATTCAAATCCTTAGTTTATTTAATAGAGGCAATATCAAGTATAATTGTATCATCAATAAATTATTGGCGGACAATTTTTTCCACATCATTTGTATCCTTGAACTTTTTTAGTATTCCATTGCCAATAACCACCATTAAATTTATGCTTAAAGAGTCAAACATGTTAATAAAAAAGAACAAATATAATGTATCTCCTTGTCTAACTCCTCTCTTACTCCAAAAAAAACTCCATAGGTGCACCATTTATAAGAATTGAAAACATGGCTATTGAAACACAAGTCTGGATCATGCAGTGTATATGAGAATGAAGTCTAAATTTATGCAACACTTAATTTAAGAAATACAAGTCCACTCTATCATATGCCTTGCTCATATCCAATTTTAGAATCATACTTAAAATCTTACTCATATCCAGTGAATGTATAGTTGTATGTACTAATATAAACCCATCTAGAATTTGTCTACTAGGAATAACCCCCCTGCCCCCCCTCAAGTTTTAGATATAATACTTTTTAACAAAGTTTAAATCCTTAAAGCTAAATTTTTAGTGAAAATCTTGTAAATTGAATTGCATAAACTAATGGGTCAATGAGCTGAGAAAGTAGAAACACCACTTTTTTTAGGAATCAAAGCCATGAAGGTATTATTGAATTCATGCAAATTTTTACCAAACTTAAATAACTCGTTATCAAATACCACCACATCTAGTTGGATTAACTCCCAATAATTTTGAAAAAAATACATCTAGTCTAGGAGCCTTATTTTTATTTAACATGAAAACTGCATCCTTCACTTCATCAAAATATAAAAATTAAATAAAACATGCATTAACTTGATTTAATATCAAATAAGGAACACATTACACAAAATCATGATGAATATAAACATCATTATTTTCATTATCATCAAATAACTTTTGAAAATAGGAAACTATTTCATCCTTAATATCCTATTGATCAGAACTAATAATCCCATTTACTCTTTGTATTTTAGAAATTTTATTATGAGTTATATGTTTAAGACTAAACATATGAAAATACTTTTAATTTATATCTACCTCTTTCAACTAACTATCCATATATTTATGCCTCTAGAAAGATTCACTTGAAGCAAAAATAAAATGATACTCAAAAGAATTTTCTCCTTCAAATTTTCCTCAAAAAGACCATTTACAACACAATTCTATTTAAAATTTGATAAATCTTCTCTAAAACTCTTTTTTTTGTTGAAATATATTATCAAAAACTTATTTATTCCATAATCTAACATTTCTCTTAACATTTTAAAGTTTTTTACCAATCTAAACATAATCATCCCTTTTATATCAATATCCCACCACATTTTAATATTATATACCAACTGAGGATGAGAAATCCACATATTTTTAAATATAAAAGGTGTACAAACATTCTTAATTTGAATATCCATGTTAAGAGCATGTGGATTATGGTCACATCCAATTCTTGGGAGAGAGGATAAATAAATATCTAGATATAAAAACCAATCAATTGAAATAAGAACCCAATCCAATTGAGACTAAATAATATTAACTCCTACCCACCTATTCTACCAAGTAAATAAAGATCCTCTTAGCTCAAAATCTAATAGATTATTCTTAGAAATAAAACATACAAGATCATCCATACTTTCAGTGTACACCTGCATCCTCCTTTATTTTCATCAAGAGTAATAGGTGTATTTAAATCCCATAAAACCATCCAAATAAACTTCTCAAAATTTGATTTAAACATACTTATCTCATCTAATAATCTACATCAAGTTGTATGAGTATTCAAAGCCTAGACATTTGAAATAATCCATGAAAAATTCTAAGTTTGATCAAAGAACATAATAGATAAATGATGATCATTCCTAATCAAAACTTCACCCTCTAGTAAAGAATCATTCCAAAAAGTTGGTATACCCATAGAATCTCTGATAGAGCTAACACTTTCCACTTTTTCCTCCTTCCAAATCATATTTTTAGTTTCTTCCACCATATCCTCACCCATCTTAGTCTCTTGAATAGCTAAAATGTAAGGATTATTATTCTCACACAAATCCCTCAAAAATGTATTCTTAGTAATATGATTCAACCTCTAATATTCAAAATTATCAGCTTTATTTACAATGTCTAAATGGTCCCTTACTATATATCAATAGAAACATGGTTTAAAATCCATGTGTAATTTCCTTCTCCATCTTTCTTCTATGATTTTATAACTAAGATGATTTATCCACCTTTTTAGAAGACTCCACATCTAGAGATTTATGAATCCCCTTTTATTTAAAAGGTGTTAGACTAACTTCATTTCCCAAATAAATTTTACTTAAATTTAGAGTGGACAAAGTATAAATAATCCTTTTATAATAATATGAAATAATATTTTCTTGAAGGTCCCCACTAATCTTACAATTAGGCATTGAAAAAAGATTTTAACACACCAGATTCACCTCATCCTCCAATGACCAACATATTCTCTCCTCACAATCATCTCTTTCCATTTGAAGACATTGAAACTAATTTGAATCAATAATTGAGGCTTAAATACTTCCTTTACTCCATTTTGAATAGCAAGATAAAGACCCATCTAGGATACAAAAACCTTATTCTCACTTATGCACTTTATCACCAAAACCTTCACTATAACTTGGAATAAAATTTGTAAGGTTCTCTTTAAGATATTTTACTTGGTATTTACCATACTCTAAACCACCATCAAATTTTAAACCATGTTTAGATTCAATTATATATTTACACTCTACAACATCCAAATCTAAATAATACTCAATAATGTGACCCCTTACAACATATTTTAAATGACTACTAATATTTAAAATGGATGAAACCAACTTAATATTTAAACTTTGATCCAAAAAATGTTAGTTATCTCTAATATTTGATCAATAATCTCTAATATAGGTCCTTTTCTTCTCCTTTTCCAAGATAAATTATCTGTTATTGAAACATATGCATTCCTCCTTTTGATAAAAAAATGGAAAACTTCTAGTCATATGCCCCAAATGCACATAACCTTCACACTTCAATGATGAATTTTCATAATCAATTTTTTGAATCCATTCATACCTAATATAATTTAAAATCACACAAGATGGAGATTCTTGACTCATAAAAGCATTTACACAAAATCAAACACGTACCAATATAGTTCTTGCCTTAGTAGCATCATCAAATGCTATAAAATACCTAAATACTTTATTAATACTTAAAAAAATATCCTCTTCTTCAAAATTCCATTAGAATACCAGAAAGTCTTACCCAAATTAGTATGAGATTAATATTTTCTTTATTTAGGTGAAAGCCAACCTTCTATTTATTTAAATATAAACTAGATCTCCCTAAAACCCAAGGGCTGCCAACTATAACTTTAACACAATCCTCATCATGATTAAAATGAATTAATAAACCCCCATTATTCATCACTGATATTTCCACATGCCCTCTTGGATCCCATTTTCTTGTTCCCCATTGCTTAAAATGTTAATATTTGGTCGAGAACCTAGAAACTTACCCACCAATACATCAATCATTCTCAAAGAAGCTAAAATTAATGAGTGAATATAGAATTACAATATGAATACCCCTAGAATCCTTATATGCTGGAAGTTCTTGAAATGACTAAAACTCCTCCATTTTCCCCAATTTCCCTTTAAGTTTCTCATCCCATTTTTTTTTTTGTAAAAAAAATTATTAAAATAAGACTTACCTGAGCTTTTATCCACTTATTCTTTATATTTTATGGAAATTGATTTTTTTCCAAGGTCCATATTTGTTAATCATAGATCATCACTATTACCTCTAGCCCTTTCTATATATTTTTTGAAATTTCCTTCAATCATGTTGTCACTTTGCTTCACCATATTGTTGTAGAGATATACTCATGGATACCATTTTATTTATGAGTTGTAATTTGAAAGATCTATTATATAATTAATTTTGTGTAACTTTATATTATTATATAAATTTAGTAAAGTAGTAGTTTCCACAACCTAACTGAATAATTTTATACATAATTACAATAATGGCTATATATATTATTTATGGATGTTATTTTCTACATTGATGTAATCAAGAATGATCTATTACTTTTAGTTGTACTTTTAATAATTACATTTATGTGTTGAGGTATACTTCTACTATACTTACATGCTAAAGAGTAATTAATATTTACTAATGCAAATGTTGTATGTGATGCAATTTTTGTAGTATACGTTTCAAATGGTAATAAAAAATATATAATATGTGTCTAATACAAATATAATTAATTTATGTTATTAGTACAAATCTAAAATATTTTAAATGCAATATGTAAACATGATCTAATTTATATTATAATAATTAATGTAAAAAACATTGATTGGGATTTTGAGTGTTCCTATTAGGGTTATAACACATATAAAAGAATATTAGGAACCACAAAGATAACTAGTAATGGATAAGATGTAATTTTTGGTGCCAAATAGTTATGTAACAAGGAACATGAGTCCATAGAGGGGCTAGCATGAGAAAGAGTTTTCTCAATTTAAGATAACTTAGCTTGTAAGGAAATAACTATATGCTCAAGAGTAGTATTTGTAGAGCATATTGGAGGAGTATAAGTAATTTTATTTGGCATAGACATGGATATTTTTTTATAAAGAAATTTATGCTCCAAAACTAAATGATAACTCTATAGAAGTAACTATAGGCATAGAAATAGGAATATATGAAATAGTAGTAGGGGATTTGATAACCCAAAAAAGTAAATTTTGTGGTGGATATATGGGAGATTTACCTTGATGATTAATTTTGTTGATAAATGTACATTAATAATCTTATTGACTTCTTTGGTGTTCTTTTAAGGACCTTGGCAAAATTTAGATAATTCTTGCACTTGATTTTGATCTACTCCATTTAGATCTTATAGATGAACATAAATGTCATGTTCATTGTGTACATCATATTTCTCTTCATTATTTTCAATATTGAAATTAGTATAAATGTAAAATTAATTATATAAATGAATTAAAATAGTATAATTATTATCTTGAGAAAAGACATCATGATTTGTTATTGTATAAGAGACCAAAAGAAACTGCATATATGAAAAAGGAGTATCAATTAATGTAAAACTATGCCATAGAGGAATAAATTATGATATGAATTAAAAAAATAATGATTATGAATATAATAGAAGTAGAAATCAAGGTATAAGGGTGATCCAGGTAAAGTTTTGAATGATTGTATATGCTCTCAAACATACTTGATCATTCATAGATTAATTTAGACCAATATTTTAAAGCACTAACTACATAGGCTAAATTATGTATGTAGCCCAATATTTTAGTGAGAGTAACTTCTATGGGTGATACATTACGCTTAGGTCATCATAAATCAAATCACTAAAATTTCCTTCTTATGTTATAAACAAGGGATTGTAAATGTTTTTAATAGACTGTAAGGTATGTGGAAACTAAAAATATATGTTTAGTGTTGTATAATGGATTGAGTATTCATAAAATACTCGTAATAAATGGTTTATATATAATGTATTTCCACTTAACCTATAAAAACAATCACTAAGTAGTTTTAAAATTGATAGAACACAATTTATATAAATAAGCAACAATAAAATAGAAAACAAAAATAAAATAAAAATAATTTTTTATGTGTATAGAGATCAAATTTTTTAACCTGAGCTAAAAATAAAGAGATTTAGTGTTAAAGGTTATCTAAGTTGACAAGATAATTAATTTAGTGTCATATTTAATCCAAGGTTGAATAATATTGACTCATGGTTTTAGATTTATATCCAAGGTTGGACTTTTTAATTTTAGCATTAGGACTTTACAAAACATTTTATGAAATCTAAAGGAAAAAATCAAGAAAACAAAAATCAATTTCTAAATAAAATATGGGCTCACTAGAATGTTTAATGTTGTTTTTAATTTAATAATGAAATTCTAAGAATAAATAAACTACTGAAAACTAATTTGTATCTATATAATATATGAATATAAAAGTGAAATACAATATTTTACAAAATTTGAAATGAGCTAAAAATAATAAATTGACAAATAAATATCCAAACCTAACCCTACTAGATTTATACTGACTATGTAGATTGACTAGATGAAAACATATAGTAGAAACCTCTGAATTATGTCACAACTAAAAGGATAATTTCAAATAATGTTGGGATAAGGCTACACTATGGCCTTGTCTATTCACTATGAATGTATCTTGGTTGACTTTGTGATTGAATTTATTACATAATCACTTGTGACTATCTATGAGGGGTTTTGATTAACTATGTCCAAATTTACTATGCATAAGACTTGAAAAAATACAAACCCTATCTCTTACACAATAAAAATAATAAAGATCAATACAAAGGAGGAAATTAGATAATGGGAATAGTTGACCTATCCTAAAAGATTCCCACATAATCTAAGTATTGTCTACATAGCCAAAAGAGCCTTAGGCTAATGTATTTATCCATCCTAGAGTGGGTGTGTGAATATTGATATTATTTATATGAGTGAAACTAGATATATTGACTCAAGTGCTTGAAAATGAATGCCTTTGACCTAAAATAAGATAACTTCAAACTTGACCCATGACTGTTAGAATAAATCATAATTAAAATAGAAAAGACTAGTGCCATTTTACTTAATGTGTATTAGAATTTATAATTGATTTTTAGATGTATTTTGAAGGACCATGATGTGTTTATTATTGGCCAATTTAGCCTACATACAAATCTTCTACCTAAATGGATGAGCTAGATAGTGTTTTGGATGGAATGAGTGGTCCAAAGATCACATGCAACTTGCAAAGCTTTTGAAACACTTTAAGTAAACTTAAAGTGTAGTTTGTAAAATTTTGAGGAAGAAATTTCTCATGGTAATCAACAAATTTAGGATCATGGGATTACTATACACAAGACTCAGAGACTCATCAGAGATTTGAAAGATCAAGTAATAGTTTAAGCACAAGTCTACAAGAAGTAGACCATCATCACACATCATAGAAAAATAGATTGGTCAGATTGGTTTTGAATTTTATAAGTATTATTAAAAATCCTCTCAAGCTAAAATATCACATGACCATGAAAATTTTCATGTCTAGATCATGCTCTACAAATTTCATATCTTGGTGTCTTTTCTATCTCAAGATATAAAGCTTCAAAGTTAGACTTGCAGAGTAAGACATGCATGGGGACATAAAGTTAAAGTTACAAAAAATAACCATTTAAATTCAAATTTTCTAAGGATAAATTCATAAATGATAAGTTTTAAGATCATATGAGCTCAATTTAAGATCCAAAGGTGAGTGGTGATCTAATGAGTTAGTGGGTTTTGAAGATCTGATGGCATGGATTTGATTGTACATCAAAGATCAATGATGAGTATCAAGTTAAAAGGTCAACATGAACACATAATTGATAAGTGGTAAGATCTTAGGTACCTAAATAGAGATCTAATATAACATTTTGACTGATAAGTCTATTGGGCCTAAATAGATCAATAGTATGTGATCCATCATAAAACGTAGATCTAATAGTTAGAAATGGGTCAAAAGGTTAGTAGATCCTAAGAGCAAATACATGGGTGAAAAGTGTCTCAATCACATTAAAATAGAAGAATATCTATGGCTCATGTTTGAGCCATGTAAAGGAAGATTGATGATGTACAAAAGGTCAATGATTTAAATAGTTTATAGCAAGATCCTAAAAAATAAATGAGGAGATGATAGTTTGTATAATATGAGAAGATTAGATCAAGATCAATGGTTGATATCAAAAGTTGAAATCTAGGGACTTCAAATGGAGAATGAATTTGACTTAGATCAAGTCAGGGCAAATGTATCAAGAAGATGCCATGAAAGTAGACACATTAGACATATGATTTTTACACCCTAAGAAGGTAGAATACATAAATATAAGATCAAACATGATTTGGATAACTAGAAATTAGACCCTACAAAGTTGTCTAGTGCCATTAAAGCCCTGTAAATCTTTTTGAAAGCTTCTAGATGTGGGTTTTACATCTCATTTACACTCAAGCAGCCCTAGCATATATATATTCATTTGTAATCATGAATATATAAAAACTAATTTGTTTTCATCCATAATAGATATATATTCAAGATTTAGAAGCAATGGTAAAATGGTGACTTTGTAAGGAATGTCAGAAAGAACATCAATCATGGTTGGGGAAGACAATGAAGGGAATTAATTTAAAGGTGCTCGAGAAGGATTCATATAGTGGTGGGGTTTTCTTCCTACAACTTGTCTTGATATTCACATTTTCCATCATGCCATATAAATATATATTGACATTAATGTAGGGGAAGGCTTGAGAAGGATTACAATGGTGGTTTTTGTGAGTGGAATTAGGCTCATTAATGACCCCTTAAGTGTTAATTTCTCTCTCTCTCTCTCTCTCTCTCTCTCTCTCTCTCTCTCTCTCTCTCTCTCTCTCTCTCTCTCTCTCTCTCTCTCTCTCTCTCTCTCTCTCTCTCTCTCTCTCTCTCTCTCTCTCAAAATACTAGCTTTGAACTCTTGAGGAGGATCTCATCGGCTTGAGATAGTGAAGATCTACCAAAATCACTTTGTAAAATTCTTTTGAAGTAATATAAAACATCTCTGATTCTAGTTGATTGCTAAGTGTACGTTATTAGACTTTGATTTACAAAGTGTATATTGCTTATTCATCACATGTGTGTCCTTCATGTACCTTTCTTTAAGACAATTAGTTTATTGTAGATTGTGTGAAGTGTTAACTAATAAGGTTTCTCTTAAATGTCATAAGTCCATAGTGTCTTCCATAGATCTATCTCTTCAAGTTGACATTCTCTTTTTAACATTCATAAAAAATACTCATGTTTGGAACCCTATCATATAATCTAATCAATCCTTATCCCCATTGGATTCATTAGTAGTTATGAAAGTATCCAAGTTGAGAGTGGATCATTAAACATTTGGTGCATCACCATACCTAAAGTAAGTTTTCATTCATTAATTTTGTCCCCTTTTCATCCCAATAGATTAAGTTTTAAGAGGAGAGATTCAAATTTCCATATTTAAAGAGCTAGACTCATTAAAAATCCTAGAATTCTGACCCAACATTAGGTAACCCACAGCCTAAGGTCATTCCCATCCTAGACTAGGTTTGGGTAGAGGACCTGAACAATCTTTTGCTCAACTAGGGTGTAACCTAGAACCTCCAACAATTTTGGAATGCCTATTAAGACACCTTTTCTTTGTCATAACTGAAGTCTAGAGTTGAGAATAATTATTTTCAATAGATGGAGACATCCACCATCATCAAAAGCTAAAGATTATCTAAGTTACAGAGTTTATAACATCATCTAAATAACACCTCTCATGCCAAAGGTTATTAAAAGGTCAAATAGTAAATATATCACCTTTAAATTAATTGAGCTACCTTCTAATTCATATAAAAGAGAAAGATTCAATAGAATAGGTACTTATCCCAAAAATAAATATTCATCTCCTAGTCATCTTATTGTTTTATATAGTGCAACCCACACTATGCAAGTTGCAAGGCATAGAATTTAAGATTTTGTACCCTTTAATGGTGGTATTCCTCTTAACCTTCAAAAACATGATGATATCCCTACTACCTCTTTAAATATTATACCATAATTTATAGGATAAAACTCCAGCACCCTTTTATAACACATAGCTAACATTACAAACCTTTGTTTAGTACATAACATTACACAAGAGAGTGCAGCCATGAGACCACTAGCCACATCCTTGAAAGGTAAAGCCCTAAAATGGTATAGGGGTTTATCTCCTACCTCAATCAATACTTTGGATGAGTTTGGTGAGCTCCTATGTAAACATTTTGAGGATAGAATTGGCCATGTGTCACTTATTGAAAAACTCACCTTAATTAAGAGGGATTCTTATGAATCTATGGTTGATTTTCAACTATAGATTCCAAAAGACTTGGGATATGATCCCTACCATTATTAAACCCATACCTAATTATGCTTTTCTTTACTCTTTAAGAGTACTGAATTTAGACATTATAGTCATTATCCAATTTATGGGTGGGACAATTCTACCTGGTGATTATGAGATATCTATAACGGTAGAAAACTATTATGATATAAGTAGGGAAACTCATGCCAAGTCCTCTCATGCCACTTTTTCCTAAACTTCAGCCAACCGCACCTACCATTTCTCCATTTCCCACTCCAAATAATCAATCCCAACCTGACGATGGTCAAGTGGACAAATTTACAAGGATTGAGAGCTTGTTGATGGCATAAAAAAACAAGCTAATGGCTATAGAGAGACATCAATAGACTTCATATAGGCCATACCAAGGTCCCTTCCAAGCCGAATACCTTTCTTAATCCTATAATAGACCCCCTTATCCATAAAATAAACAAACCCAAGACCAAATTACTCAAGGTAGATCTTATAATAGTTAAAAACCCATAACTATAATTATCTCAAGATATTTTGTCCCCACACAAAACAACCTTGCACAAGAGGGTCAATGGAAATCAAGAGGGCACTCCAATGAGATGGTAATGAATACAAGTGGATAAATGTATCAAGATCTTAGTTGGTATAAAAATAATTCATTCCAAAGCCATGACATAATACCTCCTCTACCATGAGGCACTCCTATGAATAAAGGTAATATTCTTGCCTTGACACCATTGGAAGCTTAGATTCAATAGCAAGGAAACATGGGTAAGGCACTAGCTAACACCATGTGCATGAAATTTTAAGAAGGGGAGAATATGTTTGATCATGTAGAAAAAAACATAGGGTAGATTACATGAAGGGAAGATGAAACAATTGCAGCCCATACAAGATTTAAGAGGAGGATGTTGGATGATAATTTGGGGTAGATTAAGGCTTTTTCAACATCTACATAAGTTAGTCAGTAGCCTACCCCTTCAAATATGGCTATTAAATCTCCTGTAACTCAAAAAATACCTCAACACCATGGATAGTATCATAAGTCTCCTTTTGTTCCTCATGTCATTCAAGTGCCAAGTGATACTTCTACTTCTAAGGTATAGTTCAAGGGTACTATTCTTCCTTTAAATATTGTGGATCATATGAAAAAGGCTAATTTCACTATGTCTATTTATGATGATCTATCAATTCCAAGATAAAAAGAGATTCTTCATCAAGATATTTCCAATCCTTCTCATGTGAATGAGACAACTGATAAGGTGAATAGTATATTTACCAATAGTAGTTAGCTTAGTCAAATTTAAGTTCTTAGTTAAGCTCCTAGTCAAGATCAAGTTCATAATGTTTTCCATACCCTTAAGGTTATCAAATCCCATCCATTATATTTGTTAGTCATCACGGGATTGTTTAGTGTACAATTGTATGATAGATTTAGGTTATGCCTAAAACCATAGTAGATAAGCTTGAGCTTAAGTATGTGCCTAATGAAAAGTTTGATATCTAGTTGGATGGTTCCCCCACTTAAACAATAGGTATATTGAAAGATCTTAAGATCATATTGGTAGATTGCCCAAATTGTGTCATCACTCAGAATTTAATGGTTATAGACCTACCCCCATATTTTTCCCTATGCCTATATAAGAACTTTACTACTAAAACTAGGGGCTATTTGTCCTCTAACTAGTCATGCATGGTATTCAAGACTAGATATGGGACTATGGTCACTATTAGGTTAGCACCTATCTCTAGGTTCCATTTAGAGCCTTATATGCCTAACCTTACAAATGTCAATTGTACCATATTTGAAGAGGATGAAAATGCTAGTTAAAAAGAGCTTCATGACCATATTTAAGGAATTTTATACCTGTACATAGATGAATAGGTATTTGATAATCATGGATTTAATACCTACACTAATATTGAATAATTAGGCATAGGGGTGTATTATATGCATGAGGAATGTGTTTCTATACCTTGCCTAACTAACACCACTCAAGAGGAAGATGGTCTATGGAATTTATTATTTGATGGCTCAAGGTCAAAGAATGGTAGTGGAGCTAAAGCCATGTCAGTTTCACCCTTAGATCATAAGTATTATCCAACTAAAATATTTCAATTCAGTTGCACTTCAAACACATAAATATGAGGCTTTTTTACATAGTTTGCAAGAGGCAAGAAGAAGAGGTATCAAAATTCTTCAAGTCAAGGGTGATAGTTTTCTTGTTGTGAAACAAGTGAGAGGCATAAGTGTAGTAAATAACCATCATTTTAAATCTTACAAGCATCATGTATGGAATATCATAGAGGACTTCTTGGCATTCAATATACAATCCATACCAAGATAGCAAAATCAACATGTAAATAGGTTTGTAGCCATTAGATCTCAGTATGAGGTTGTATAAGGATTAAAAGGAAAGTAGAGTCAAAAAAATATCAAGTTCATATGTAGGCCATGTGTACTTTGAAATGAGGTGAGTTGGTAAGTGTTTGATAATGATGACCAAATTATATGTTTTATGATCCACGATGTAGAATTTTACATTCAAGATGAGAATAAACTTTAACATCAGTATGATGATTAGATAGTGTATATGAGATATAACAAGCTACCTGAGGGGATTATGACATTGAATAACATCTTGAATGAATATGACTAAGTGAGAAGATTCAAGGGATCTGTCTTAGGCAAAGAGGAACATTATGAAAGAATAATGATCTTTAAAGATAATTTGTTAAAGTTAGGAAAGAATAATACAACAAAAGAGAGAGAGATACATTTTAAACTTTATTTAAAGATTTATATAATTTATTTACATGATAATATAAGTATTTGATGGGTTTTGACCCCAAACTTGCACAACATACCATTGAACTAGAGAGTAATGCAAAACTAGTCAAGAAAAAACAAAGGCCTATCAACCCAAAAGTGGAAGATTTGATGAGAAGGGAGTTATTTAAGTTTATTGAATCAAATATAATATTCCCCATTAAAAATTTATCATTAGTGGAAAATCTTGTGCTAGCGAGGAATAAAAATGGGGAAATATGTTTATGTGTTGACTTTAGGGACCTCCATAAAGTGTCCCTAAAAGACCATTACCCACTAACATTAATGGATCAAATTATTTAAAAGGTTATAAGTTATTAAATATTCTCATTAATTGATGTCTACTCTAGTTATAATTATATTATGGTTAAGGAAGAAGATAGGCATAACACTACCTTCACCATAAAGTAGGGTACTTATGCATATATGAATATGTTCTTTGGACTATCCAATACTGGAGCAACTTCATATAGGGCAATGGATGTTAACTTTGAAGGTTTGATCAATGACATGGTGCTCATCTACCTATATGACATCACTATTTTCTCAAAGGACCCAAATGATCACATTGCTCACTTGAGGTTAGTATTTAAAAGATGAAAAGAATTTGGTGTGTCATTGAATCCCAAAAAATGTATATTTGGTGTTCATGAGGGTAGGTTACTAGGCCATGTACTATCCAAGGATGGTGTTTCCATATATCCTAAGAGATTTGTGTCCATATTATCCTTACCCTTGTCCAAGCATAAGAAGGTTCTATAGAGTTTCTTAGGGAAGATTAAATTTATAAGAATGTTTATCTTAGGATTTGTAGAGCTGGTCAAGCCTCTTACTCACATGTTAATAAAATGCAATGATTCTATTTGGACCAAATAAGGTAAGAGGAGTTTTTAGGCCATCAAGGAGGCCATATCTCATGTCCCTAAACTTCTTAATCTTGATTTTAACAAAGATTTTTACTTGTATGCCTTCTCTATTTTGGATGTAATATCTACCATGTTGATGCAACAAAATGAGCAAGGTTTAGAATAGCCTATTGATTTCTTTAGTCAGGCCTTAGATGGGTATGAAGAGAGGCATATATTCATGTATAAACATATGATTTTAGTAGTGAGAGGTTTGAATAAATTTAGGCACATGGTCTCCAAGAGTAAGATCATACTAATGGTGGTACACCCAAGTATCAGAGAGTTTATAATCAACATAGACCTCAATGAGAAAAGAGCTAGATGGGTGATAAAATGTATGGACTATGACCTTGAGGTTAGAGTTAAAAATATTGTAAGGGTTATAGGGTTATGTGAACACCTTTTAGTAGAGGTAAAACAAGGTAAAGATCAAGTTTTGGTAGTCTATGATAGCTAACATGCAACTATAAACAACACACCTTTTAGTTAGACACATGATATACTACAACTTATTGAGTTTGGCCAATGTTATATGGGACTATATAGAGAAAATTTAAGGCACTTTAGGTTGAAAATTATACCTTTTGTCCTAATAGATGGATTAATTTTTAAGAGAGACATATGAGGCATGGTTTTGAGGTGTGTGGAATCATGCCAAATAGACAAGATACTTGAGTAGTTCCATGATGGTCCAATTGGTGGGAAATTTCCTACCAAGACCATAACCTCTAATATAATTAGATATAGGTAATTTTTGCCCATGATGTTTAGATATTAAAACTCTTGGGTAAGGAAATGCCCAAAATATGTAATGTTTATTGGCAAGTAGAAATTGGTTTCCCTTCCCTTATAACCCATATAAGTAAAACAACTTTTCATGCAATGAGGCTTAGATTTTATAGGGATGATATACCCACCTTAAATTAAAGGACATAAATATATCATTAAAAATATTAACTAATTTACAAGGTGGGTTGAAGTAACTACCCTCAAGGAAGCTAATGATGATTCTATTTTGGACTTTTATGATAGCCTTCTAACCAGATTTAGTGTGCCTTCTACAATCATTTCTGATAATGCATTGGAATTTAGTAGTAACAAGGTATGTGAGTGGAATATTTCACATGTAATTTATCTTAGGGCATCCTCTAACTACTACCCATAGGGTAATGGACTAGTAGAGTCCATTGAGGATTTTCAAGAGAACTATGGAATATGGTCAGAGGTAGTGGCATGATATTCTAAAGAATGCCTTATGGAAAGATAGAGTGACACCTAAAAGAGATATTGAACAATCCCTATATCATCTTGTATATGGAAAGGAAAATAAAATTCCCATATCTCTTGAACTTATTTAATTAGAGATTATACATCAACTTGAGCTCATAGAGGATGATGTTATGTAGATAAGGTCGAATGAGCTAAGATAGATAGAAGAGACAAGGAAAACTGCTATGCACATTACATGGTTTAATTAGCACCAAGTAAAGAATTAATTTGATAGAATAACCTCCTTAACGGCATTCCAACAAGGTAATTTGGTCCTCAAATTGGATGAAGGCCATGCAAAACTAGGAAATCACTCCAAGTTTGATAGTCTAAGAGATAGGCATAATCCTTTTGTAAGAAATACTTCATTTGTCTAATCATCATGAGAAAGCTTGATCAAATTATAGGTTCCATAACTAATATGCTGGTCAAGCCAATTGAGTCACCAAATTGTTTTGACAATTAGGCCTACATACAAATCTTCTACTTGAATGGATGATATAGATAGAGATTTGGATGGAATGAGTGGTCTAAAGATCACATGCAACTTATAAAGCTTTTGAATCACTTTAAGTGAACTTAAAGTTTAATTTTTCAAATTTTGAGGAATTAGGTTATCATGGTGATCAATAAAGTCAAGATCATAGGATGAGTTTTCATAGGCCTCAAAGACTTGTTAGAGATTTGAAAGATTAAGAAATAGTTCAAGCACAAGTTTAGAATAACCAGATGATCATCACACATCATAGAGAAATGGATTGGTTAGCTTGATTGTGCATTTTATAATTATTCTTAGAAAGCCTCTTAAAATAAAATATCACATGAACATTAATTTATTCATTTATATAACATTCTCTATAAATTTTCATATCTTGATGTCTTTTTTATCTCAAGATATAAAGCTTCAAAGTTAGACTTGTAGAGTAAGACGTATGCAAGGACATCAATTTAAAGTTGTGTTAAATATACATTTGAATTAAAATGTTCCAAGTATGAACATGTAACTTAAAAGTGTCAATATTATGGTATCTCTAGTCAAGATCTAACATTAAGAAGTGATCTAATGAGCTAGTGGGTCTTGAAGATCCGATGGTGTGTATTTGATTGTGCATCAAAGATCAATGGTGAGTATCAAGTCAAAAGGTTAGCATGAACATGAAACTCACAAGTGGTAATATCTTGGGTACTTTAATAGAGATATAATGGTATAGATCAATTGATAAGGCCATTGGGTTAAAATAGATCAATGGTGTGGATCCATCATTCAAAGCATATCTAACGATGTGGGATGGGTCAAAAGGTCAATAGATCCTAAGAGAAAATACATAGGTGACAAGGTGTCTAAAACACATTAAATTAGAAAAATATATATGGTTTGTATTTAATTCATGTAAAGGAAGATAGATGGTGTGCATGAGTTTAAGGAGTCAAAGAGCTAATTATAAGATCTTGTAGAATGAATGAGGAGCTGACGGTTGGCACAATATGAGAAGCTTAGATCGATGGTCGATATCAAAAGTTAAAAGTTAGGGACTTAAAATTGAGAATGAATTCAACATAGGTTAATCCAAAGAAAATGTCCCAAGAGGATTCCATCAAGGCAGACACATTGGACAATGGATTTTTCCACGCCAAATAGGTAGAATACATAAATTCAAAGATTAAATGTGATTTGGATAACTAGGAGTAGACCCTAAAAATCCATCTAATGTCATTAAAGCCCTGTAAAGATTTTTGAGAGATTATAAACATGGGTTTTATGTCTTGTTCAAAATCAATAAGATGTAGCCTATGCATCTTCATTTTCAATCATGACTATATGAAAACTAATAGGGTGATTGGTTTTCATCCATAATAGATCTATATTTAGTATTTATAAGTAATGGAAAAATGGTTAATATACAAGGAATGTCAAAAATAACATCAAGCATGATTAAGGAAGAGAGTGAAGGTCATTAATGAAAAGGTTCTTGAGAAGGATTCATGTGGTAGTGGGGATTACTTCCTACAACTAGTCTTAATCTTCATATTCTCCATCATGCCAAAAAAGATATAGTGGAACTAATGTAGGGGAAGGCTCAAGAAGGATTATAGTGGTGGTTGTTCTAAGTAGAATTAGGCTCAATAATGACCCATTTAATGCCAATTTCTCTCTCTCTTATCTTGTTTCTTCTTATAAATACTAGCTTTAAACTCTTGATCAAGATCCCCTTGACTTGAGATAGCGAAGCTCTACCAAAATCACTTTGTAAAACTCTTTTGAAGCAATATAAGACATCTCATATTCTAGTTAAATTATAAGTTTACTTTATTAGAGTTTGATTTATAGAATGTATGTTGCTTATTAATCATGTATGTGTCCTTCATGTACCTTGCTTAAAGACTATTATTTTCTTTTAGGTTATGTGAAGTGTTAGCTAGTGAGGTCTCTCTTGAAGTGTCATAAGTCCATAGTGTCTTGCATAAACCTACCTCTTTATGTATTTTAATTTGTAGGTCTCTTTTAAACCTTCATACCAAATACTCATGTTTGTAACCCTATCATAGAATTTGATCAATCCTTGTCCCCATTGGATTCATTAGTAGTCATGAAAGTGTCCAAGTTGAGAGTGGATCATTAAAAATTTGGTGTATCACCACACCTAAAGTAAGTTTTCATTCATGAATTTTCTCCCCTTTTCATCCCAATAGATTAATTTTTAAGAGGAGATATCTAAATTTTAATGTCTGAGGAGCTATCCTCATTAAAAATCTTAGAGGTCTGACCCAACATTAGGTAACCCATAACCTAGGGTCATTCCCATGTTGGATTAGGTTTGGTTAGAGGACCTGAACAATCATTTCATAAGCTAGGGTGCATCCTAAAACCTCCAACATTTATATAAACAATTTTTTTCAACATTTCCATTAATCAACATTAATAAAAGCATGGGGGGGGGAGACTAGGGTGGTTAAAATGAAATGACTCAAATTTAAAAATTTACCATTGGAGTATAGGGGACAAGTCTAAACTAGTATAAAAGGACATAGTGTGGGTCTATTCACCTAGTTTGGTCTTGTCCCAAAAGGATATATACCATTTTTATTTGTTTGATATGAACCTGCAATAAAAATAAGGATACCTAAATGGTTTTTATAGTGATTTCAAGGTAGTAGAAATAATTTTGAAGACTTCCAAAGAGATTTTAGGTTAATGAAATGGTGGAAAAGCCAAGAAATTTAAGAATGTAAAGACTAAACATTTTAATTAAATTAATTATTAAATTTGAGTGGATACACATATATTAATTTTGGTCAAATGGATCTAATTTCAATGTAAAATATCACAAAATTAATTTATATGACCCTCCAATTTTGAATTTTCAATTCCATTCAAATTTTTGAAGTGGTGACATCAATTTGGTTCCCTTGTAAATATTATGACCTTTTAGAGAGTTAAATAAATATAAAATTTTAGAGTAAAGAAGGAAAGAATAATGTTATTTAGTCTAGAATTTATAAAATTAAAACAAGTTACTCTAACATATTTAAAAAAATAAAACATTAAGTGTCAACTAGGGACACAACACATCTAGTGAATGGTAGAATCAATGACCAATGTATTCTAATATAAATCACTTGGACATCTGTAATTCTACACATCATTATGCACATAAAATTTATCTATCATAAGATATATAAAACAATTAAATTTGAAACAATTTTAAATAACATGTACAAACATGCATTGTATACATATAATCATTACAAGAATAACATTATCTCAACATAATAATATCCATATACTATTTAATATTAAATCACATAAAAAGTATTATTGGATCAAATAATGTACTCAAGTAGTATGCATCTCTAGAATCAAATTAAAATCAATTATCACTAGCATCTGAATCATACTCTTGTTAGAAACAATTAAAAACATTGAGAACCTAACCTACTATCTTAGTATCAATTTAGTAAAATAACATAAATTATCTCATGTCTTAAATAATATAAGGATAATGTCAAAATAATATATGTATAATAACAAAAATATCCAATAGAAATATCATCATGAGAAATAGGGCCTCACACAAATCATGTTTCTAATTTTTTGAAAATTCTCTATTCAAAATGCTTTTGTTAGGATATTTGTTAGCTATTATGCAGTAGGTTAATGTAAAAAAATTAAACTTGTATCTTTAAAATAATGTTAAATCAAATGTAATTTTGTGCTTATGTTATTAGTTTAGTCTTGAAATAATATGTTCCTTTCCATTTGAATTGTTCAAGTGTTATTAAACATGAGTGGCATTTATGAAAGTTGTGTTACTTATAGATATGCAAGAATATTTTTGATACATATTATTTTCATAGTTTCCTGTGGATTAGCCATATATTATGTTTATGTTGAATAAATTTATATAAATGTCTACTTCTTTAACTTCCAAGAGATGATTTATGTTCAAAAATTCATTAGGAAATTTGAGGTAGATTTTCCATTCTTAAAGTCACCTACTTAGTCAAAATTAGAATATAAAACTAGTTTGAAGTCCATTATCCTTGATTATTTGAGCCCATTTTTTTTTTCCTTTTATATATTGAATAAATAGCTTTGTTTCTACTTGGTGACTTTCTCTAGGTTTTTTCATGAATATGGTGACTTTATTTTATATAATTAATATGGAAGTAACAATACAATACCCAAATAGTAATGAATGTAACCTAAATTTGTCATTTAATAACCTTTCATCAATTTTACTTTGATTTTTACATGTATATCTCAATATTTCCTTTGATTAGTAAATCATTCACATATACAAATACACATATAATTATTTTGACAAAAAGTGTTACCTATTCATATTAAAAACACTTGAAATTCATGATCAAGAGGTGCTTAATGAAATTTTAATTCCATGTTCTTGGACTTTTTTTAATACATATGACAATCTTACCAATCTACACATTTGTGTTCTTGGCCATCAATTGTAATACTTTTTTGTTGGTTTATGTTGACTTTTTCTTTGAGGTTACCATTTAGAAAAGCAATTTTTATGTACATTTGATGAACTTTCCATCTATTTTATGATAATAAATCCAACAAAGACCAAATATTAACCCATTTCACTATTAGCTCAAATACATAATTTTAATCTATCCCTTATTTTTTATCAAATCCCTTTGCAACAAGCCTTTCTTTGTGTTTGTCAAGTGATCCATTTAATTTATATTTTTTTAAATATCCACTTACAAATAATGGGTTTACAACTGATTGGAGGATAAACTAACTCTAGATTTCTATTTTTAACCATGGATTCATATTCACTTTTCATTATTTTTATCCTTACATCAATATTTTTAGCTTGATTGAAGGAACTAGGTTCATAATCAAAAGATACATTGACTTCCTTTTCTTGATGGTAATCTAAGGTAAGATTTTCTATCTTATCTTGAATTTATTTTATAAACTTGTATACTTATTATGAGGCTTTATGTGATGTTTGAGTGCATTTTTTCCCAAATATGTCAATGTCTATGAAACCCATTTTGGCATATTTTTCTAAGTTTATTATGGAATCACTAGCACCTCATTTTATTGATTTGAATATTCTTCATTTTTTGACTTATATTAACCTTTTGATGAAGTTTCATTTTATTCCATAAGGGAAGTGTCATTTTAAATTACGGGAATCCATAGAGATTCAATTATTTTATAATCATTTCCCCCTCTTCACTATTTGGAACCTCCATATCACTCTCCTTGGAAACATCAAAATTTGAATATTTTTCAAGTCAATTCAATATTTTACTTATGAATGTTGTGTCCTTTGTAAATTCACAAAATATAAAATATATTACAATTATATTTTTTTTGTTTTTATCATTATATAATTTATTGGCCTTTAAGGATTTTAAATATCCTAAAAGGATGCATTTTCAATTCATGTGATCTATCTTAATCCTTTTCTCCTTGTGGATCAATATGTATCAAGTGGATCCAAAAACTTGAAGATGTTTCTTTGAAAAAATATGACCACTCCAAACTTCATACGGAGTTTTCATTTTAAGGGTTATTAATGGTGACATGTTGTGGATATACTATTTTTTGAGTTTATTTTCCAAATAATGTAGATTTACCCCTTTTAAATACAACATAGCTCAAACAATGTTTATCATAGTTTTGTTCATCCTTTTAACTATTCCACTTTTTTGAGGAGTGTAAGGGACTGTAAGATGTTTTTTTTTCCATTTTTATTAAGATAAGATTAAAAAACTTTTGATCTAAATTCACCACCATTTTCAATCCCTAGTGTCCCAATATAGGATTGTGTTTCATTTTTTATCATTGTTTGGAACATTTGAATTTTTTTGAATGATTTTGCATTTTCTAAAAATATTCCAAGTCATTTTTGTATGGTAATAAATGAAAAAAATGAATTGCATATCACTACCAATGAAAATAACTAGAAAATAATACAAATCAAAGTGAACCAACAACAATGTAATGTTAGATTTTCAGTTTGACCTTTGAAATATTTCTCTTTTGTGTTTAACCTATAAACAAGTTTCACACTTTAAAATATTTTTGGGCAGATTCAGAAAATTTACAAGACCATTCTTCTAAATTATTTTAATGTTGTAATAGTGAGTATGCACAAATATTTCATACCATAAAAGGAAGTTTTGAATTCTTTATTTAATTAGATGAGCAAAGTTTCTTGGAATTGAAGGCTTAACTTGAAATTTCATCCTTTTTCCTTCCTAAAATCCAATAAAGACAACTATAATATCATATTTTATTTTCATTTGAACTTTCCCATCATCTAGTATAATGGAGTGGCCTTTTTATTGAATTAGTAATAGAGACAACATCTTTAGTTTCAATTGAGGAAGGTATAGGACATTTTTAAAATGAAATACAGAAGCTTTAGTGACTTGAGTCAAATTACTTATTTTCCTTTAGGTTTGAGTCTTTGTGTCTATCACTACACTAGACCACATACTTCTTCATGAAACTCGTCAAAGAAGACCCTTAAAAAAATATGCTTCATAACACTAGTATCTAAGTCCCAAGAATTATCTCTTGTTGTATTTACTAATGAATTATTAAATTAATTTGAAATATAAAACACACATTCACTTGTGAATTTAGTTGAGTCTTATTCTAATGTTTTCTTGTTTTCTTTTTATTCTATTTGTTTGTGATGTGGCTCAATTTTTTACCATGATGTTTTACATTCACGAGCCTCATGAATAATTTTATCCCATAATGTTTACAAAATCATTTTTGTATGTCATTTTACTTTTCCTAATGTTGAACATTATTTTTTTTAGATATGCCTCTTTATCCCTTATTTTTTACTTTGCCCTCATTTTTTAAAGATGAAGACTTATTCCTTATAATAATTTCCATTTTAATGCACATAAAAAATGATTTCACTTGTGGTGCCAATATTTCTTCTAAAATATTTTTCTCTTTCATCCATATTTTGTATCCAATTGATCAAAAGTGAGAGCCTAAAATTTATTTCTTGCTTGCAAAGAATTCAAATATGTTGAATATATAAAAAGAAGCACTTTTATGAATGTAATTATATATATGTTAGTTTTTTCACTAGTGGTGTCAACATCATTCTTGATAGAAAAAAATTGTAAGGAAAAAATCATCACATCACTATTTTTAAACTCAATGTTTAAAAAATTTAATTACAATTATACAAAATCCAATTCTGAATGAGAATTGTCATGCCCATAATTTTGTCCCAAAACCTAAGTAAAGAGTGGTAATTTTTTTTATTGTTTTATTAAATTAGTTTTTATTAATTATATGATTATGGTTGATTAATTATTTAAATTTTTATTTCCATATATATATACAATGTTAAAACAATGTGTCACACATAAAATTATTCAAATGGTTTACTTAATTTATTATGTTTCTATATCCATAACAAGTCTCTATAAAATAATGAAATGAAAACAATTTAGAGAGATTTATATTCCAAAGTGGTGTTAAAAATTATTACACCACATGATAGTACATTTATATTTACTTAATATCTTTATTACATGAGAGTAATAATTATTATGTCCTAAAACATGGTCTATTTTAATTTTATTTTCTTGGTTTCTTTAGTTGAATAAGGCAACCTACATGTAATATAGTGTCAACAAAGAAAAGTATAACTAAGACAATAATAAATTATGAAAGAGATACCAAAATAAGGAATACCAAGAAATATGTATCCAATATATTAATACATAAACATTTCCTCAAAAGGCACACAAAATAAGAAAAGTTTACAATATAATACCCATCTTAAGGAAACTAATGTCAAAAAATATACATTAATATAACTCAGTTAATAATAACCAAACATAGATCAATATCATATCATATTTTATTATCATAATTAATAAATTTAATTTAAAAAAATAATCGTAGACTAACATGAGGGTATGATGATGAGACCCCTATCTTAGCCTATAACCTATATCTGATACCCTTACAACTTAGGCACCTATATATCCTCTCTCAAAATCAAGGTTAAATTTAGTTCTCCTTGAGATTATTGTGGGTCTCCTCTATGAGATATCAACATCAAAAGGGGTTAGAAATATAATCCAATAAGAGACAAAATATCACAACTCAAGTGGAATTTTAATACTCTAGATGTCAAATCTAGATGAAATCACACACTCAATAATTGCTTATCATAAAACATCTTGATAATTTAATGTGTGTGCATTTACCCAAAATCACTATTATGAAAGAGAACAAATGTAAATAAAAATTAAATAAAAATGAACCTAAGTTCCTTCAATCCAATAGTATTATAAGTTTCAACAACCGTTGATTTATAATGCTTAGATAAGATTCATCTCTTACAAGTTTTTTATTTTGATTAATAAGGTTAAGATGGAAGAACACAAGCTCAATTACTAGAGATATGATAAGGGTTAGAACTAAATAATAAAATATAGTTATACAAACTATACAAAAAACCATACTTTGAATTAACAACTAGAAAGGTACAAACATGCAAAGAATAAAACCTTAAAAATATATGTTAAGGATAAGCACTCTAAGGATTATTTATTAATGTTTGAGTTATAAGAGAGATCTAAAAGTTATTTATTTACACATGCAATAGGGGATCATCCTAAGGGTTACATATATATGCCTATGCAAACTCCTTGAGCTACCTACATATCTATAATGACCACCTTCATACATAGAATTAGGGATAGCTCTAGTTTATGCATTACCAAAACAAGTGTTAGTTCAAATGTAAAGGCATCTAACCTTAGTCATTTAATCATATGACCAATCTAACATATCTACCCTTGTGTGTAAAAATGTGGCCACTTAATGGCTTAGGAAAAGTGAGAAGAGACATCCAAAAAAATAGGGTTATCTTTTTTAAACCTAAAAACTCTAAAAATGGTGAAGTAATTTTTATCCTAAAGGTTTATTATAACTCTATTATTAACATAAAACCTACCCTAGACACAAATTAGGAGAAATTAAATTTATACAATGTGTTTAATGATTGAAAATTGAAGTAAGACAAAAATGTACCTTAAGCTAAAAGGTGTAGATGATATTAATGGATTATATAACACCTTAGTCTTGTACACTTAGAAAACTCAGACCTTACATATTCCTCTTAATTCTAGACCTTTCCCACTTTTAGATGTATTTTATTTTATCTATCTTGTGCCCATTATACTATCTCTTGGTTGTACCAATCTTATGTTGATGACCTAAACCTTATATCTTTCCTAGAATGCTTAAAACATATTTATCTTCCATGTCTACAAGTTCTAAACCTGTACCTACTTTCTTGTTCCCTAGACATTAGCATCTATGATAGACACCTAAATCAATGCATTTGTCCTAATCTAACACAAGTTTCTAATTTTCTAAATTCATATAATTTTCAAATGAAACCTATCCTAATGGTTGGCATAAGTAATTTAATGTTAGTTACTTTTATAAAGGGATTGATATAAATATAAGATTAATAATCATTCATTCTTCACCTAGAAACTTCTTACCTACTTAGTAGGAAACTTACAAAAGGGATTCAATCAAGCACTCAAGTGAGAAAATCTTCCCTATTTTGTCCTATTTTATTGTCAATCATAGGGACACCACATACATAGGTTTGAAGTACTGAATGAACAACCCAATAGATATATTTATAAACTTACAAGATAGATCATTTTTATGTTTGCTTTACATATATTACATGACTGACACATGAGCCAAGATGTGGGGGATAACTATATTAGTTTGAGGCCCTCTTCAAAGTATTGTATATGTAGTAAATTATCATTGATAGAGGGGTATTTGGGATCAACTCAAAATTGTGTGCACACTAACCCATTTTACCCCAAGGTCACTATGAAGAGGAAGAACTAGGGTTTTGTAATTTCATGAGGAGCAATGATCCATGACCCAAATATGAATGAACTAGAGCAAACACAAAGACAAAACTAGAAGCATCTAGGTGGTTTCATCCTTTTAAAATAGGTATTTTGTACAAGACACATGCATCATGTTCAAATAGTAATATTGATGTAACCATCTTAAGTTGATGTTAATGTTTTCATCTATAAAGGCACTCAATATAGAATATGATGACTACTCTAGAATCATTTTCTAGTCTAATTCCTACCTATTCTATATCCATAATTGCATTAGCATCAGAACTAGATAAGCACATTAATTTTTCATTTCCATATCTAGCATAGTTGTGCTTACTTTTTTAATTCTTTCATAGTTTAATGAATTCAACATATGTTATATCTAATTAGTTTATTATAGAGATAATTTATCACCCTTTTACCTTAGGTTATATCTATCCCATTTAACCATAGATAACTAAAATCTAGATCTAATTGACCTATTATATAGATAATTTATCATCCTTTTACCTTAAGTTATATATATCCCCTTTAACCCTAGATAACTACAATCTAGATATTGTTAGGGTTAAACATTTAGTGAACACAATTTGTATGAATTCATACATTTCTAATTCCCAGGGTATTTAATTAGCTAAGGTTTTAGATTATTTTACTTTTTTTTAATTTCTTATATTATTTTACATGCAACCTAGGTGTAGCCATAAATTGGGAGGTGTTCTTATTGAACACATTGAGCTTCCTCTCACACCACCTAAGATGTCTCAGACCATTGAGGTATTAAATAATATGGATCATCTGGATACCAATGTTTAGAATTAAAAACATATTGATGTGGTTATTATAGATGAATATTTTGATAAATAAAATCATGAGTCTAATGAAACCAATGCACATGAACAAATCGATCATGAAAAAGTACAAGAAATTGCACTATTTCATGATAGTATTCATTAAAACCCTAAATATATTGATGAAATCCTAAAATATATTTCAATAACTAAGAATGTAAAAAGCATATATGACCAAATAGGTCCATTTATTGATCATGATATTAAATTAGAAATATGGGTCATCCCAATATGCCAACAACTCTCCTCCTGAACACATCATAACCTAATACATATACAATGGGGGTAAATGATGTTTTAATTCAAATATTGGTTTCTATGCCTATTCAAACCATTATTACATCCATTTTGGTTATTACTTAGCTTTCTAATCTAAATCCCAATGGGTCTACAATTCAAACACTCTTTCAAGTTATAAAGACATTGGAGGACAAGGTTAAAAACATTAAACAAAAATACTTTAAATTATCCTCATGATTTTGATTCCAAATATGTGATAGATAAACCTTTTTTACTTTAGATATATTTAAACCCTTTTACAACTAGTTTTTTCACACCTAAATTGACATTTTATAATTGTAAAGGGTGATCTTGAATAACATATTGAATTGTTTATGTAGCATGCCTTGACTATTTTTCCAATGATATAAGTTTGAAAAAATTATTTCTAATAATCCTCAAGGACTATGCCTTAAGGTGATTCTATGATTACCTCTCCAAACCATGAAATCATTCAACTCTTTGGAAGATTTTTTTTTGGCACACATTTCCATTAATATTTTTGAAAAGGCTTTCTATGTTCAAATTGCCAAAATCAAAAAAAGAATAAATGAAAGTATTAATTAATATGTTTTTAGGTACAAGAAAAATACTAGATAAAATGACCAATCTTATGGTAGATAAGGAGTTGTAATACATGTTCAAACAAAGTTTGTTTTCTCCTTTACATAATTGTATTATTTTTAATGAGTTTAAATCTTTTGATTACTTATGCCATGTTGTATAAGATGATGAAATGAAGCTTATTTCATTGAATAAGCTCAAATATGTATAAACACAATAGATGCATCTACATAAAATTCTAAATTTAAAATAAAAACAAGTTGTAAGGTAAAGCCTCCTGAGCCTAAAAAGGAAAAAATCAACATGGTTAACATAGTTTCACATCAGCGTAATCAACTGGTATTATCTAATGCACCAAAGAGAAAATTTACATGCTTACCTACATCTCCCATTTAATTAATCCCATGGCTAGTAGAGTTTCATATTAAATATCTCCCTCATACTATAGAGTTTGATATGAATATACCTCTATGACCAAAGGATATAATGTGAATAATTATTATGATTATCACCAAGGACTAGGATATTATACAAACAAAGTTTTACCCTAAAGCATAAGATCCGAGGCCTTATTTATGACTAAAAAATAAAAATATTTAACAATCCTTTGTAAGACCATTATTATAAGGAACCAAAAGTGAAAATGGCATATAATGTACATCCTCCTCTATCACCTTATGGGCACCAATTATATGGTATTATTGATAATTATACATGAGATATACCTCCTATGGTTAATATACATTCCATTAATTTAGATGATACTAAGATCAAGGATGATGACTTTGCTCTTAACTCTTTATTCATTTAAGAATTTCTTGATCACTAACCTATACATAGTGTTGTAATTGATTATGGTGCAATAAAAAAAATTCACACCATGACATTACTTACACATATGGGTTATACTAATAATGATTTGAATCCATATACTATATTATTTAAATCATTTGATGGGACCTCCTAAAAGGTTCTTGGTGAGATTAACATACCTTTATATGTTGGTAATGCATATGTGGTTACCACCTTTTTAGTTACACCTTCCATGATAATATTTGATATGATATTGGTAAGACCTTGGATCCATACACTTTGAGAATTACATTATATAGTGTATGGGTGTGTTAAATAAACTCATGACAGTCAGGTAATTACAATTTTTTGTCCCATATGAACATCCCTTTAAATAAGAAAAATGTATACCCAGGTAACTAACTAGCAAACCCACTAAGCTTAATTTATCATAAGATGGTAAGTAATAGGAAATCCACTTTATTGGGTAGCCAATACTTGAGATATAATTACATAAGAGACATATAATGGATTCCACATAATCTCCAATTTTTATTATGCACCATATTCAAACATTTAAAGCACTTAAACATGCTTCTACACTATTGTTATTCCAAAAAACCCATAGATCACATAGAGATGGTCCAATGAACCCATAATAATCTTATTATCTTGTCATGACCAAAGAGTCATATTATGCATACATACATCATCATAGACATTACAATAATATCTATTGCACCTACACATACTCCTTGGTAGTAAAAAAAATCCTTGCACTAGGTTCTAAATGGTTTCGGAAATACACATGACCATCCTTTGGATAGGATCCTAAGATGATATTTCCTCTTCAAATATTCCAAATTAATAGAAAAAAAAATTCAAAAATAAAAATAAACATTTTTGACATCTACATATGCTATGGGAGCCTTAACATTCATGTGTTAGTTATATGTTAATGGATGACACATTAGTTACTCATACATACAAATGTGTGTCACACTTCTACTTAATGTGATATAGGAATAAAAAAATACAAGATATATTCCTATTTCAAATGTTAGGACTTCCCTTCTACTCATGTCATATGGACATTAAGGGCATCCACCTATATGATCACAATAATTCTAGGTCATATCATTCTATGGTAAATTTACATTATCATGTTTTAAACTCATATACATACTTTAAAATTCCTTTATCAATGATTATATATTATATCCATGAGATATAATGATATTTATATGTTAGTTGTTTATGCTTTCCTTTATGCACTTCCTTGAGTGCCTCACCTTTCTATTATCTTGTTTGTTCAAGCATTTGAATATACTGCTTTGTTTGTGTCCCCCATGCCTATGTGTGCTTTATTTTACATTTGAATATTCCATTATTTTTTTAATTTAAATTTTAATAATTCATGTTCCTTTTATTAAGTGGAATTTGAATATGCCCCTTATTTTCGGTCCCTTAGGACCCTTGTATGTTGACTTGCTTTTGATTGATCTTGTGAGTGTGCTTATTTTCTTATTGATCTTGTGTTATTACTATTTAGATGTTACCATGATATTTATCATGCATATTAGGCCTTAATTTTATCCCATTATTCTATTTTCTCAATGTTACATTTACCTAGACATGTTCTTCTAGATGCTACATGGTTACATTCATAGATTGTATAATTGTCTTATCATTTTGAGGTGAGACAACTAATAGTTTTTATTATTCCCTCACCTTAAATGGGTATCTTATTAGTGGGGGAATGTCATAGAGGCATGTTATTCATAGTTTTATATTCAGTGGGGGAATGCTTTAGAAGCATATTCTCCACACTTTCTTCACATTTGGCATAGTTTTTAGATCTAATATGGAATGCTTTGAAAGCATGTTCTCCACACTTATTTAGTATTTGACATGCCCAAACTTATTAGGGACATGTTTTGGAAACATGTCCTCTACATTTTAACTTATTTAAATTTTCATATTTCTCAACATATAGTGGGGGCATGCTTTAGAATCATGTTATTCACACATACAATTTTTTTTAAATTGGCCAAAGCACATAGTTACAAGATTCAGAGTCATAGTTGTGGAAAAATTATATACATTGGTATCATTTTTATACATAGTTTCAAAATGAGACATATATAAGGTGAATATTCTATGCAATGTGTACATAATATTGAAAAATTAAAATCAATTTCATATTTCAAAACACTCTTATGGATTGTCAATGCCCACAAGATGTACTTTTATGGATTGTATTAAGCCAATCTACCATAATAGTTGGATTTATCCTAGTATCATTGAGATGATTAAATAAATCAATATTTCCAATTTTTTAGTTTGGAATTGATTATATAATTTAACCTTACCAATTTGAAATTATGAGTTTACTTTATTCGCTCATGCTTACCAGGTTATCAGGTTTCATAGTTGAGCTAATATCAACTACAAGGTAACAACCCAACCTTTTTTTAAGTTTGGGGGAATGTGCCTTCCAATATCTCTATCTCTATATATCTCCTTATATATACACTTTAAAAATATATATATATTTTTCTTAATCTTAGTTTATATCCTTACAATGTTACATCTTTTAAATCAGCTTGCTAATAGACAAAGTGGTTGTTGGAGATTTGATTGCACCATAGCTAGAAACAAAAGGGTTTAGGTCCTAATTCCAAATCTAGCTCAACATAGGAATGAGCCTAGGTTATGGGTTACCTATATTTGGGTTGGATCTCTAGGATTTTTAATGAGGCTAGTTCCTCAAATGCATTATTTTAGCTTATTTCCACTACTAAAACCTATTAATGACCAAGGAAAAGGGAGAGAAATAAATTGAAAGGGAAACCTAATCTAATAATGGTTATGTACCTTAAATATGGTTGATCCACTCCATTTGATCTCCTTTTAAACACTAATGATACAAGCAAAAGACTAGATCTAGGACTCCAAGTATGTGTTATGCATCAATATTTCATGAAAAGGTTCAAAAAATGGTCACAAGCTGAGGGAAGTGTTGGAAATTTCTAATGCAAGACACTAACTAGTCACTGTATCCACATGTGAGTCTCAATCAAAAGATATTTGAAAACTAAACATGACTTGAATAATAAGAATAACTAGTAACTAGGTGAGATCAGGGCTTGACAAGGGATATATTTCTAACACGTATGAAAATCAAACTAACATGTACACACTATACCAAAACAATGAAAACTAAAAATAGTCTTGTATTCATCTCATATGTTTACAAGCTCAATCTTGGCATAGTCTAGTCATGCCCAAGAGAGGGAATACAGGGAAAAAAATTTAGTCTTAAAAGCCTCTATTTATAGTGTAAAATGAGAAAGAGAGAGAGGGGAAGATCCATTAGAGAGTGGAGAGTCATCATGATAAAAAATTAGAGTGGTAGTTCATTAATTCCTTTCTATGTACATTCCTTCTCTAATCAAGGTTAATCCTTATCAACAAGATAACCTCCTTTTGTTTCCATAATCTATGATCTCCTTTCATTTGTTGAGAGATCTACAAGAAGACATGAGTTTGTTTAGCATGATGAAAATTCTATTTGAGTGGAATCAATGCCCCAACTACTTTCCCAACCATTAGTTCTCCATCTTGGGACTCTAAGTCCACTTGAATTACTCATGAGGATCAAATCCTCAAATCTTGAAACTAGTAGTGCCATGCCATCAATAGTAGTTACTACCTAATTTATCGCTGATATATATATGTGTGTGTGTGTGTGTGTGTGTGTGTGTGTGTGTGTGTGTGTGTGTGTGTGTGTGTGTGTGTGTGTGTGTGTGTGTGTGTGTGTGTGTGTGTGTGTGTGTGTGTGTGTGTGTGTGTGTGTGTGTGTGTTGATAGATGAGACCCTTTATATTAATCACATATCTGCTCTATTTCCATATCTAGATCATAGGTCCATTCTATAGATAGAAAGCCAATCTCCCTTATTAGTTTTCCTCTATATGTCATATTGAGATAGACCTATAAACTATATATCCCCTTTTATTGATTATATTAAGTCTAAATAGACCCATTATGTCTTTACAATAACTAAGAGATCATTGTATACATAGGTCCTTATTTAAAAGATGGTGAACATAGTCATATAACAAACCTTGTGGCTATAAAATATTAAACCAAAAGTCCATACTTAGCTTTAATGGTGTCCCTTTATGTTATTTACACCTAACTACATGGATATGCCCAATCCATGGCATTTTAATTATATTTAATGATGATGGGATGATCTTTGTAGGACCTTATTTACCTTGGTTAAAAACTACTCCTTAACTCATCTTTGTCTATCAAAAACTAACTCAAACCAATCAAATTATGCCTAATTATCTTTATTATTATTGGCTAGTAAATCCTTGCTATTACACCTTGACTTCTTGACTTATTATGCATCATTGATCTCCTTCATACGAATAAACATGGTCCATTTATTTCCTACCACAAAGATCCTTTGACATGGTGACTCAAGCTCACACTATTGGATCAAGAAGTATGAATGAATGTGGACCATCATATTTCCCTAGACCCACCATTTAAACTCAAATGGCTAATTTTCAAGGCCCAAATTTTATGTCTAGATGCTTGTATTTGACATCTATGTGATTTTTTTGACATTTTCATGACCATCATAGGATTTGTAAACCCTAATAGTTATTTATCGTGGTCCAAATTTGATGTTTGTCTACCTGTAATTTGATGTTCATGTGATCATCATTGACATTTATATGACCATCAATATTTTGAGATCCCAATAGATAAATGTTGATATTTATTTTGATGTCTATGTGAATGTTCTATTCTATAGGTTCAACTTTGAATGCTTATAAATTGAGCTAGAGAACTCACCAAGACATGAAATTTATAGAGCATGTTCTTGGCATGAAAAACTCCATAGTGCTATAATATTTTGGCTCATTAGGATTATTGAGGTGCATTTATAAAATACAAAAGTGATTTGGTTTGTTTATTCTTGCATGACATCCTAATGATAGTCTAGCCTCTTAAAGCTTACCAAATTCATCCTTTGATCATCCTTTCAGGTTCTGATGAATTTCTAAGGTTTTTACAACCTGGTTCATGCTATTAAATACTAATCCCACCATGTAGACCCTCCATTTACATTTTTGGACCCATTTCTAATCCACTTGATCTTTGCTCCATTCGGGAATCAACCCATCTTTTCTATCCAATCAAGGAGCTTGGTATGTGGGCCAAAATAGCCAATAATGGTTACATCACAATACACATGTGTACTCCTAAGAAATTATCTTTCAATTTCAATATTTTCAATACTTTCATTCTTATTATTTCAAATAATTATGTACTAAAACATGCTCTTAATTATAGATTGGTCACCAACAAAGCACTTAAGTTGGACTCATGCAAATTCAAGGTGTGTTATACACACACAAGTATACATTTATTCTCTTTTAAACCAATAATTTCATTACTAGATTAAATGGGGAAAATGTAGATGATATTTATGGATTATATAACACCTCAGTCTTTTACACTTAACAAAATTAGCCCTAGGTTATTCCTCTCAATTTTATCCCTTTCTTACTTTTGTGAGTCTCAAATCTACTCTATCTTGTGCCCCTTAGCCTATCTCTTGGTCTAAATAGTATTATTTTTATGACCTAAACCTTATATCTTTTCCAGAATGTTTAAAACCTACTTATCTTTCACCTTTGCATGTTTTAAGTCTATACCTACTTTCTTGTTCCCTAGACCCTAGTGTCTAGGAAAGACACCTATGTCAATGTAGGTGTCTTACTCTAATTCAAGTATCTATTGCCCTAAATTTATCTAATTTTATAATAAAATGTATCCTAAATGTTATATTAAGTGATTTAATATAATTTCCATCTTCAAAGGGATTGATATAAATATAATATCAACCCTAATTCATTCCTTACCTATAAAATTCTTACCTACTCACCAAATAACTTATAAAATGCATTCAATAAAGTTTTCAAGTGAGTAAATATTCCCTATTTTCTCTTATTTCAATATCAATCATAGGAAAAATATGTACATAGGTCTAAAGCAATAAAGGAGTAGCCTAAGAGATATAATTGCTAAGTTACAAGCTAGGTCTCTATTGTACTTGTTTTGCATGTATTACAAGATTCAAATACAAGACAAAATGTAAGGGAGGAATACATTACTATGAGGCCCTCTTTGATGTATTTCCTATATGTAAACACTCCATTTTTATCATTTATATGTCATGTTAAAAATTATAGTGACTTCCTATAATTTCACACAATCTAGTCTAAAATCAAATGTTCATCTAGTACATATGTTTGAATCCACCTTGGGGCATATCTAGGTGATCCAATTTACCATATTAGATATGTTCAATTTCTATATTCAAATGTTTCTATTCATGTTAGTTTCTCTATTCAATTATCTAATCAATTAAATTCTTTGGTTAATTATCCTATTTAGTCAATTAAATGATTTCCCCTTCTTTGATCAATTAATACTATTAATTCCCCTTCTCTAAATCATTCTTATAATTATATTTCAATTGAAAATAGAATTAGAATTATCTTAGAATTAATTATTTCCTTTGTTTCCCTCCAAGTGGGCATCTTCATGTAAAGAAGAGATCTTGAGATCCTCTAGAATATTCTTTTGTGAGCTAATTAAATTGATAAGTGAATTAATACACAAGGTTATTATTTTCCATTCATTTTGAAGACAAGATGAAGGGCCCATAATTAATCTTGTGTAAGAGCATTATCAACCCTTCATCTTGGAAAAAATATGAAGGGCCCACATTGGTGATCCATATGTTTTCTTGGGATTAAATATTTACCCTTCATCATGCAAACATGATGAAGGGATTATATTAACTCTCATTTGATATTTTCATATATCATCCTCTACCCTTCATCTTGATTAATATGAAGGGCTCATATTAGTGATCCATGTGTTGATACATGTGCACATTTGAGGACCCACTTGCAATTATTCATCATGAATTCAAGATGAAAGGTCTTAATTGTCCATATTCATTATAAATAGACCCCTTTGTAGTGTAATTAACAAGCTCAATTTAGATAATGAATTGCTATCAAATCCTCAAGTATCTTTGTGCATCACCTTTTTGAATTTTTGATTGAGTTCTACATGGTCCATAGTTTCAATGGTGATGACCTCACATAATTGTCATTGTCAAAGAACATTCAAAGGTACATCTGAGACACATCCCATATAAAGACATTTATAGTGGAGGTTTTCATGTTTCTAGTTTGAAAATAATGCATTATTGACTAATTTGTATTGCTCATGAAGTCTTAGGCTCTAATATTTTTTTTTCTTGATTGACTAAAAATAATAATGATGAAAATATATCTAAGCATGATTTATAATGACACATATGGCATGCCCAGTGGGACTGACAACCCATACCTTTATTTTGAGCCCATTTTTAATCCTTTCTTTGAATAATGTCTAAATATTTTGTCTCTTTTATATTCTAATTTTCCATCA
The DNA here is from genome assembly GCA_037957365.1 of Torreya grandis. NCBI lineage: Eukaryota > Viridiplantae > Streptophyta > Pinopsida > Cupressales > Taxaceae > Torreya > Torreya grandis. The sequence continues at coordinate 130,079 of JARHVA010008059.1, read as the reverse complement.
TTTTTTGTTTTCTACATTTTGGTGAATTTGTTTGAGAAAATACCAAATTCATTATATTTTTTCTGTTAATCAGTGAAATCATCTAGTAATCAATTAAATCATCACTATCTTATATTCTCTATTCTCCATGTAGGATTTTGAAATTAGTTAAATCATTTAAGTTATCAGTGAAATTATTACATTCATCAACAAAATTTATTATTTATCTATGAAATTATCCATAGGAGCATTTTATGCATTATAGTGAATTGGTCATCCATTTTAGTAAAATTGACATTAGTATTGATGAAATCAAATTTATTATCAATGAAATAAGTTATGTTAAGTATTTATCATATCTTATCTATTTTTTAGAAATTATTATTATTAAGGAAAATGCTAAGTAAATAAATAAAATTATATTCATATTGACAAAATTATTCTCAGGCATCTCCTTGTCTGGTTTTTTTATTCATTAGTGAAATTATCTTATTATTAGTGAATTAATCTTGATATCAGTGAAATTATTATTCTAATCAATGAAATCATCTTGTAATTATGAAATCATTCTGTATCAATAATTTTATATTTTTTGGTTTCTATTTTTTGTATGTTTTTATTGAAATCAATGAAAGTATTTCCTATTAAATGGTGAATTCACCTTTGTGTTAAAATATGAGAGTTGTAAAAACATATAAAATAAACGTAATTTTCCTATAAAAGACCTAATAGGAGAAAATAATCACCTTATTTTCTTGTAGGTTCCAAAACTGGGGTGAACAATTCAAATAATCACATTTTTTATTCAAATTTCATTTTGAGTGCTTAAAAATCGAGTCACATTTTATTTTGGGTTCTAATAAAACTTGCTTATTTTTCAAAGATTTTTCATTTCAAGCAAGTATTATTTGTTGATTATTATTACTTGAGTGTTTTATAGGGATATTTTGTTATGTATGCTCTCCCTTTTAGGTGACTTGGAAATACAAATATTCTATTATTTTAAATCCTAAAGGTTTACCTATTATTATCATCACTCACCCTTAGTGGGAGTTTCATGAATAAAAAATAAAATACCTTCCTTTTTATTTTGGCTTAGTCTTCGGGGTGTCATTTTTTTTCTTGAAAGTCCTGAGGGAATAATGAATAGGATGTAATTAACCAACATTATACCAAACTTGTTATCTGATGGGGTATATAAATTGAGGATATGCTAATAGTATATTCGTCAATCATCCCTTAGATCTTGATTTCACTAATATCACGTCAATGAAACCCCTATAGCTGAAGTGGTCATGAAGGTACTAGACCCTTTAGTGAATGGCCCACAATATCTCGCATTCAATTTATGGATAGTTCAAAAATTCCCACAACCCAAAGGTACATGGGCACCATCTATAAATATCTCAAAAACATTATTCAAAGACTCTTTGGACATGACAAATTCATTAATGTAGAGGTGAAAAGCTTAACTACCTCCAAAGATATATTTTATGTAAAAATATTTTAAGATAAAGGGGGATTAAAAACCCTACTAATAAATACAATAATTTATTTAAATAATATTTAATTATATACATTCTCAAAGAAATTATATCAAAATTCTCAATGAATGTGGAGTAATCTTATCAGTCACTAAAATAGGGTCACTAGATTGAGTATTAGCTTAATTGATCATGGTGTCAAAAAAATGTCATAATTTTCATACACCACAAAAAGGTGTTACTCTATCCATGTTCTTGGTCCAAATTTGTTCAAAATTTTACATTTAATACCTTCTTTGTGTGAAATTGTATCATTAATCTATCCACATTCCAAGTCTAAATTGGTCCTTTCTACCATTTGTGTGCAAATTATGTCTCAAACCACACCTCTCTTATTTGAAATCATACTATTAATCTATCCATGTGAGTTTTAACTTATTTTACTCTTGTTCCTAAGTTTTTATTTCTAAGTTATTTTTTAATAATGACTCCATACCATTCCCTTGTGTTTAAGTCAACTATGTTCAAATCCAAGTTTTCTTGTGTCAATTTCCAAATTTCATATTCTCCCATTCCAATCTATATATATTACAAATTTCATGTCTAATATACTTCATTACAAATTAATTAGTATGGCTTATAATGTTTCTTATGAGGATGATTAGGTTTAAGGTCAAACCAATCCTTTAACATATCAACCCACTTATCCCCATGAGAAAGAGGGTTTATGAATCCAAACATTATGGAAGTTCACCAAAATGATTATGAGGAAGTGAAACCTATGTATGATCCATTTCAAACCAAATATAAGAAACATTTATTTGATAATAGAGAAGACATCGTTATGAATTTATTAGAGATGGATGTCAAGGATCCTCATGATTTTACCATAGAAAACATACATCAAATATCACTACCACCAAGTATTATCCAAATTAGTAATTGGAGTGATGAGGAACCATCTTCTAGTCATGATCCTCTAATTGTTCGAATGTCCACAAATATAGAAATGTCTAGAAAAGGGAAGGAAATACTTATAGCCTCACCCCAAACCTTACCCAACATCTTATCCAAAGTATGTCAAATGAGTAAAATGTTTAATGACCTTTATAATTTGTTATTTAATTTAGGAAATGATATTTTACTTGAAAATCAAATAGAGGATACATTGGTTTAACCATTTCTCAATGTTAATATAGTCATTGTTCTTTAATAACTTACACTCAAAGATTCTTTAAAACCTATTGTAGAAGATCTCCAATAAATGTATCATGATCCTCACCATATATCTAGTAATCTTATCACATCCTAATTTCTCTCTATGCTAAATATCCTTTTTATTCATGGATTATTATGGTTGTTATTTGATTAACTATTGGTTGATTAAGCTTTATGTCATATGCTAATTATGGGATAGTTATATGTTTCTTAATTTACAAGATTGATTTTCTATGAAATAGTTGTACTTTCATATTTTTTACTTGATGATCCTATATTTTAGTTTATATAGTAGTATTTTATGGATATATTTATGTTTTAGGCTAATTACATTCATTATTTTAAGTTGGATACAGGACAAATCCATCCCTTAGAGTGTGATGGATGAAGGGAATCATTGAAGAGGATGATGTAGATGGAGGTGTTAGGGGGTGATACAGATAAAATTTAGAAACCCATGTACACACCACAATAGATTAACATGTTTTGTGATTATCATTTGAGTTAATAGTTGTAGTGTGTTTTGATTTTTATTATAAATGTCTATTGTGATCTTGTTGCTATTTGATGATCATGTTATTTTGATTGTGTGATTCCATTAATCTAGTTGTGTTACTACATTTAAATATGTTTATGTTATTACTTGGTTGATTGAATTAATATATGCCTATCTTATTGTGACTTATCACTATTTAGGTTATAGCTATGTATATTATGAATAGTGCTTGTTTAGATTGATAGTTTTAGCTATTAGATGGATTATAATATTGTGCTTGATTGGATTGTTAAGTGATTATGGATCATTATAAGGTTACTATTATCATTTATAATAGTTAAAAAAAATAAATTGAGTCATTAATAATCTATAAGTTCTTTTTTAGCATTAATGAATGACATTGGTTTGGCATGGTATAATGAAATTGATGTTATTGACTAATGATTATCATGAGCCTTAGTGCCTAAGCAATAAACCTAATTTTTCAAAAAGTCATTATAGGTAGTTTCATTAGTAAATAATAAAAGGAAAAATCATTATATTGTTTTTGACTAAGGTTAAATTATTCTTATCAATAAATAGCGATTATGTTATTAGTATGACTAGGCAAAGTCATAGTGTTAAGCATTGTGTTTATGAACTATAATGAAAGTTGTGTTAGTTGTATTAACATATGAATATATATAATGTTTGAAAGTATTTTGATATAACCAATGGTATTTTAAATATTCATATGATATATCGACCTTCTCATGTGGAATTATAAGGTTTAGTGGACTTGTTGTTTAGTTGACATAACATGGAAATTATAATGTTTTATGAATTTTATAAAGTCAATAAATGGGAAAATAGTGAAGTCAAAAAACATGAATTTTTTTAAGGGTTATTATAATGCTTATTTTATTTGTTAATTGGTAAAATTCAACATTATTAGGATTTATAATTGGTTTTGACTTGAGCAAATAAACACTTAACAAAACCATTATGAAAACTTGAAGTCTTCTACATGATAAAATGGTGGTGAACTATTTGTTCTATTTAGTTATTATCAACTTGCATAAACTAAGATAAAATAGTGGTTGATAATTATAGGTAATAGTTGGGATGATAAAAGACAATAAAATAAAGGGGATATAAGCCTGTGAGGGCATGATCATAAGGGCACATAGATAATGGTTGGCAGAGAGAAGAAGGGTGAAGAGGTTTGATCTATTCTTGAAGGATGAGAACAAATATTTGTAAAATTAACCAAGTTGGTGATGTATTTAACTTTATGAATGAAATGAGGATGAGTTATATATGTTTACATATGGGTTTTATGTATTTTATTTTTTTTAAATAATTCAAAGGGTTAAATTTTTGGACATGTGGATGATTCAAACATCCATAGAACCAAACCTATATCCCTAGAAACCTAAAGCCTAAAAAAACTTGGACTACGCAAAGATTTATTTCTCAATAGAATTCTCTGATGAGTGGATTAAAATTTATGTATTATCTAAAGTGAAATGTATCCCTAGTTAAGAAAATAAAAGATAAAATATAGTCAAATTTTAGTATGATAAACAAAGACTTTGATTTTGTCTATTTATTTGAGAATCCTATTCTAAAGGATGTTGGGACTTCTAGTTAGGTAAAATTTATATACTAGGCTAAATTATATTCATAACTAAAAATTCTTGGTTTTTAACTATTCTACCTTAAGGAATAATAATGTGTGTTATAGGGTTGAATAACAACCAAAGATATATATATATATATATATATAGTAAGGGAAATTAATTTAAACATGATTGAGACTTTTGTTATGAGGTCTTATGTTTTATATAGGATAGTTCTATTATACTAATTTTATATCTTCTGCATATATATAAATATTAAACCTATAAATTGAGTCAAGCATATGGTTGAGTATGTTAGATATACATAAGTGGAGAATATTATATTTGGATGTGAATACTAATATAATATACATTAATATATATATATATATATATATATATATATATAAATGACTTAGATACAAAATATTTAGGAAATTCAAATCATATTGTGTAAAACATAAATATGAGTTTAATTAGATGACTATGTAAACATGCTTGCCAATATTTTGGGATTTACATGTATAAAATCATATTGTTATGTGAATGATAAAGTTAAAGGCATCAAATTATTTTATGTCTCTTGAATCCATAGAATTGATAAGTCTTACTGTAGTTGAGTTCTAATTTATATTTGAGTAACATTATGGGTTTATTAATTTAAAGCTTTAAATTTGAAATTGTTTGGTATCATGAAATTATGTTAGAAATAATATTAAGTTGATTATTATATAATAGTTTACATTTATGTATTAAGTATTGGATCTGTTCTAAAATACTTAAGTGAATGTTTTTATTTAAGTTAAATATTGAAACATTGTAGTTATCTTAAGTTGAAATTGATGAGTTAATTATTGACTAGATAATCTAAGTATATGCATTTGCTTATATATGTGATACTCATTGAGATTTTAGACAAAAACTAATTCCATATAGATTATAACTTACTTCAATGCATATAAATTTAAATGTTTATATATTTATTCATTAAATTATACATATTTGAGTATACACTTAATATATACCTATGTGGTATATATGTAGATTGGGACTTAGTTCTAACATTTTAAGTTACATATTGATATTGAGTAACTTATAGTCTAGATATAATAATTACCCAGATGGTATGTTTACATTGAGGATTATTTATGATTATATTTATTATTCATTAATAAATTAGATGATTATTAGATTCATTGCATTACACTTGATGGAATAAATGTATGAATTTGATATTTACATACTTAACATATATATTATCTACTAATATGATATATTATGTTTGAATTTATTGGTTTTCATATTATTATATAAATAACTAAATCCCACATTTATGACACTAAATAAGTAATGTATAGATTCTACTAGCATAATTATCACCATCTATGCAAGATGACGTGCATTCTGATTGAGTGCTGTGTATGAAATTAACTGATCCTAGAGATCATTAACTATTTAAAAACTTTATTCAAAGTAATTTTTATAATTAAACATTGTCATTTCATGTGTTTGATATAGTTTACATGTTTGTGTGATATCATGTCAGAATGAATTTATTCATTGTACACATCATGTATTAGTTATCTTATAATACATGGGTTCTATTTTGTCACTCTAGATTCCTGTACTATCATTATATACCCATATATGAAGTGATGGCTACTTACTTATTAGTAGATAGTGTGGGGGATTGATGGTCTATGGTTGGTGTGCAAAATCACTTGGATGATGCTCTCCCTCCATGTACAAGTATTAACTAGAGACTACACTTAAGATTATAGATAGATACTTGAGTTCATGGAGAACTCATGCTATGTGGAAATTATTATTTATTGAGACATTATTATTGTTGAAACTATACTATTTATTCATTTTACTTCTACAATAGTGGCTATAATGTTGTATTAACCATGGTTGAAAATGTATTATTACTTTAATGAAATAAATACAATCTTTATTGTTTATTCATCATTGTGTATGATTTGTTATATCATTACCATGGTGATCATTATCTAAATGTATTATATATAAACCTTGAGGGGTTAACTAAAATAATACATTTCATTAAAGATATATTAGTTGGATTTATTATGGTGAAATATAATAGATGAATATGTGTAATTAATTTAATTTTTTTTACTCTATTATGGTAAAACCTAGTGGGGCTATTACAAATATCACATGTAAAATTTCACCTAACAAAATTCCCTCCAAATACCTATTATAATCAAGTTATTTCCAACAAGTTCCTAATATAGTTCCTTCTAATTCCCATGTTCCCTAATGTAATTATTCTAATATTTATTCTAAAACATAATAATGAGTTCCATTAGTCCAATATGTTTCTTCTACTAAAAAAAAAACCCTACCACTCAATAGTAAGTCCTTAGTCAAGTGAAATAACTTCTTTTTATGCAACAATGTATTTCCATCCCACAGTCTAATTGTACTCAATACTAGTTTCATCCTACATAACAACGTATATCGATTCCTTATTATAATAAAAACTAGTACCAAATTATGTCTAACCAAAAAAACCATGGAAATATAAATAATACGTCTAATTAGTTAGGACCAAGAGTTCCCACAAATCTGACAAAATCCCAATTCCATTCTCAACTAAATAATCTCCCACTTCTCAAAATACTACTTTTTCTCAAGAATTATAAGATATGAAACATGAAATATTAGGATTAAAATATATAAATCAAAGTCAAAAATATAAACTGGATCATATATATTCATATCCATTTGATTCAATTATTTTTTAGATACCACTACCATCTCATTTTGATATTTTATAGTTTGCAAAGTATAAAGGAAAGGGTGATAAAAAAGAACACCTAAGCATATTATTTGTTGCCTATCAAGAGGTTAGATATAAGTATAATTTCTTACTTCAAATTTTCTCACAAAGTTTGGTTGGTCCTACCTTAGAGTGGTTTACAAATTTTCTAAAAGGTTTTGTTACTACTTTTGATGACTTATTAGAGAAGTTCATTAAAGACTATTATTATAACATTGATCATGAATTAACCATGATTGACATATGTTATATTAAATATATAGGAGAGATATTTGTTACATATATTCAAATATGGATATCACTACCTAGCAGATTCCCTCATGTACTTCATAAGATTGAGATGGAAAACATTTTTATGACAAATTTAAATTTAGAACTAGCACTTAGCCTTAGATTATAGTGTCTCAAAAATTTTAATGATGTCATTACTAAAGTCATTAAAATAAATAAGGCTCTAATTGATAATATATTGATTAAAATATACTCAAAATCAATCTCAACATCACTTTTCAAGCCAGAACTAGAATCAAAACCAACATTCCACCCCAAATATGGAAACTATGGTATACAATCCCAAGCCTTTCAATTGTAGCAAGAATATGGTGGGAAATGGAATAATGGAGGCTAGAAATGTTCAAACCATATATACACCATTATTTAAAAGGCTAATCAACCACAGTCTCTTAAGTTTTAAAGATAAAATCCTTAAAGAAATGAGTTTACTAGATGACCTTGTGCTAATCTAAGAGAGCCCATTGAGAATGTGTTTTGTAAGATACTTGATATGGATATGATTGGATATACAAATACAAAACCTTTCAATGAGAGTTAACATAAACCATAATGGTATAAGGATAATTAATATTATGAATATCATCAAATTAAAGGACATATAATTTAAAGATGTGTACAATTGTGACATCTCATTCAAGACATGATAGAAAGAGGAGAAACTGAGTTGAATAATGCTTTATCCTCTAATTTTGTTTAGAATATGGGGATTTAAAAAAACCATTTCCCTCAACATAATAATAATTTTTACTAGTAGAAACAAAGGTAACCAAACAATAATTTTAATCATAACTAAGATTCCTAAGTTCATAATGTTGATTACCATGCTACTCCCTATGATTAAAATATAGTGACATGTCTCATGGAACATCTTATAGCCATAGTTATTATCAATTCCCATTCTTATAAATATAAAAAATAAAAAAATTATATTTTATGATTAGGATAATCTGTTTTTTTGGTTTCTCCTCATGATTTTTGTTTTTAAGTTACTATTCCAAGATCTATCCATTCATGCTTCAAACTCTAGATTTATATTCCCGATCAAGATTGTGTTATTAAAGATTGATGTGTTAAGATCAATCTCCAATATCGTTTATGTCTTATACTAAGCATATTCCACCTTCTCATTCAAATCATATTCCAGATCAATCTAAACCTAGATATGTACCTATGAAAAATCCATATGATCTTGTGGATCATATGAATAAAATGACAACATGGATTTCCATTTTGGATCTATTATGTAAGTATCAGATACACAAATATGTCTTATATGATATTTTGAGTCAATATTAGGTGCTATAAAATATTCCATTTAATAAATTTGAAACAATAGTTAGACAAATGTATCATATTCCATAATTGGTGTTTGATCAAAATGATATATCATTTTAAGGGTCTTCCTAAACTAATTCTCTATACATTAAGATTACAATTACTCACCAAAAGATAAAGAGAGTACTTATCAACAATGGATCAGGTATTAATATTATTCCACATCCAATGTCTAGGCTATACTTCAATGGATCTCAAGAATGAGACTATTACTATCAAGAGGTATGAAAATACTGAATTCCAATCAATAGACAATTTTAATTCCCATTTAGGTTGGGTCTATTATCCATATTACCTTGTGCCATGTAATTGATCTTCATCTACCATATAATATCCTTCTTAGCCATTTGTGGATTCATGAGATGCATGTAGTGCCTTAGACACTCCATCAATTCTTTAAGTTTCCTCATTCTCTAATGGATGTGACTATTCCTAGAGATTTGCAACCATATCAATAATAAAAACATCTAAAAGTAGGAGGTCATAAATATACATATTGTCTTAGTGATATCAATCCCATAAAAAAAGACAAATAAGTAATATTTGAGCCACCACCATCTAATTATGTAGATATTAATACCTTTGCTTCTTATTCTAAAGCACCTTTCCAATTATTAAATTTCTCCCATGTCAACATTTAAGACAAAGTTATGGACATGTATAGAATGGTATATGATTTTTGTTTTGGCCAAATTGCCTAGATTGCCTAGTCTCATGGTTAGCCCAAGATGGAGTGGCATAAGAAGGGGATAACATATTATCTTACAAAACCTCTTCCATTTATTCTAGGTAAGGTTTTTAGTCAGGAAGATTTGAAGTAAGAAGATAAGTCATGGTTAGACAATGAAGATATAGCTCCTTGTTTTCAAAGTAAAAAGTACACTATTCATAATATAATGACACATAATGATTATAAAGTCAATGGATTGGGGTCAAAAGAACAAGGTTGACTAGATCCTATTCTTCTTGATAAATATTCAAAGGAAAAAGGTTTAGGATAAAAACCACCTAGGGTAGTCCTCAAACATATTGAAAGTGGTTTAACCTATGTGTTAAGTGATGATATACCTAGTAGAAACACATAGTATTATTATAGTATATTAAATGAGTTTTCCAACAATAACATATATAATTACTTCTCTATTCTTACCATATCCATTGTTCCCACCATTACACTTACCCTTTGATATCCCAACCCTATTGATTGGGACCAACAAGACAATGATATCACTTATGAGGAATTTTCAAATGAAGAACTTTTAGAGTTCTTGGTACCAAGATATAGGTTACTGATAGGTAACCACAAATAGGGATTTTTTCTTACTTTGGATCCTATGACCTAATTTTGGGATCAAGTGAACTTCCTTAGTCAAAATAAAAATGAAACATCAATATCCTTAAGAAAAAACCTATCTAAGATGTTTTTAGATCATGGATAAAGTAAATATAAATATGAGTCATTTGGTAAAAACCTATTTTAGGCACCATTAAGTGAGGAATATTGCTCTCCTTCATTGGAAGCTTAGGATTCCATAAGTCCCCATCTATCATACATTACTAAAATTAATCATGAAGATCACAATGGATTTGAGCATATGGTTTTGAATAATCCACACTTTATATCTCATTAGCCATTACCGAAGGGTTATTGTTATAATTATTCCTATATGGTTCCATCTAAGAGTTCACATTATGAGTCCAATGATCAATTAACTTCTTTTCCTAAAATTATGAAGGATGGTTCCACACTTTTGGTGGAAGACATGATATAATTCAATGTTGGTACATATGATGATCTAAATAAATCATGGTGTGTCCCTTACTTCAGAAAATCATGATTTGATAATTTCCGTTTTCATGGAATTCATTAAAATATTTGGTTTGACCTACTTAGATATCCCAGGTCTAGATCCATCACTAGTTGTTCATCACTTGGTTATAAATCCAGATCCTAAACCTATTAAGTAGAAGCTAAGAAATATGAATCCAAATATTTCTCTCCTAGTCAAAGTTGAGATAAAAAAATTATTGGGAGTAGGTTTTATCAAACCTATTCCATATGCAGATTGGATTTCTAACATTATTCCTATAAAAAAAGAAACCAGTTAACATCTGAATTTGCATAGATTTAAGAGATATAAGCGAAACTTATCCTAAATATGACTTTTCACTATGGATTCAATAATGGGTTATGAGATGCTATCTCTCATGGATGTATTTTTAGGTTATAATTATATTAAAATCATTTTAGAGGATAAAGTCAATACAAAAATTTCAACCCCTTTGTAGCACATTCTTTTATCAAGTCATGTCATTTGGCTTGAAAATTTTAAGAATGACTTATCAACAAGTAATGAATATAATATTTCATGATCTCATGCATGATATTATTGAAGAATATTTTGAGGATATCTTAGGAAAATCCAAAACTCACGTAGAGAATCAAAATGTGATGTGAAGAATATTTGAATGACTTCATGATTATAAAGTGTATCTCAACCCTAAGAAATGTGTTTTTGGGGTTACACCTAGAAATATTTTAGGATTCATTAACTCTCATAGAGGCATTAAATTTGATCTATAAAAAGATAAATATTTAATGAAATGTAATCTCCTTCCAATCTAAAGCAACTTCATGGATTACAAGGAAAAATCTAGGCTATTAGATGCTTTATATGTCAACTTGTTGATCATTCTCATCCATTAGCCCATATAATAAATAAAGGAATTACATTCTAATGGAATGAAAAATGCCTAGAGGCTTTTGAATAATGTAAATAATATCTATCAAATCCTCTTTTAGTTGTTCCACCTATGTTAGGCAAGTCTTTTTTATTGTACCTTTCTAAAACTGATATAACCTTAGGGGCACTCCTAACTCAACATGTTGATCAAGGGAAAGAATGATTTGTTTATTATTTGAGTATAAAATTAGTTTATTATGATTAAAACTATAGTCTAATTGAAAAATCATGTCTTTCATTGGGTTTTGCTTCCCATAATCTTAGATATTACATGTTGAATAATAAGACACTATTGATTTCTAAATTGGATCCCTTGAAGTATTTATTTTCAAAAATAGATCTCAAAGGTTAAATATAAAAATGGTTCATGTTGCTTCATGAGTTTTATTTCAAGTACACACATCAAAAATTAATTAAAGGACAAGTATTAACTGATCAATTAATCAAATCATTTCTACAAGATTATCACAATACATTTTATTGATGTGTTTATTATTATTCTAACTAATGATACAAAATTGAATATATATTTTGATATTATTTTGCATCAGATGGTTTAGGTGTAGGAATATTATTCATCATGTCATAAGGCATTCTTATTCTATAATATTTTTTCACTAGATTTCTATGCATAAATAATATAACTGAATATGAAGCTTTACTTACTAGACTGTGTCTTGTTATGCAATGGTATATTAAACATTTGCATGTGTATGGTGATTCACATCTTATTATCAATTAGTTAACTAATCAAGATCAAATAAAGGATAAAAATATGGTGTCTTACAAAACTAGTGGATTCTCTCAAACTCAAGTTTGAAACCATTCAGTTTAATCATATTCCTAGAGCCAACAATAAGTATATTGATGTTATGGTTACTATTGGTTCATTGATTGTAATTTATTATTTTTTCATAGAGTACGAGTTTCTCATTGAAAATATTATTATTCTATATTAAAACTATTCACATTCTGAGATGGTATGTATCATTACTAGTCCCAATTCCCCTTCATGCCATGGCATCTTCTCCTATCTCCATGATCATGTCTTTCCACCTAATCTACCCTATAAAAAAATAAATATTTTATCTAAAACACTTCTATTTACACTGTAATTGGTATCTTGATATATCTTAGAGGCTATGATGGAATTATGTTTTAATGTTTAAATATAAGAGAATCTAACTTAGCACTTAGGAAAGTCCATGATATTGGGCACACACTAGCAGTATGGTCCTAGTTAAGAATCTCTTCCATAATAGTTATTATTAGCCTACCATTGAATCATATGCATGTGTTTATGTAAATAAATATTGAGCATGCTAAAAACATGGTGATATAATTAATGCTTTATCATAGGTACTACAACAAGCCACAACTCCTTGGCCATTTTCAACATGGGGGATTGATCTCATAGGCAAGATTAACCCTAATTATTTAGATGGTCATAAACATATCCTTACTACTAATGGATATTTTACTAAATAGGTAGAGACCATCCCTCTAAATTATAAAAATGATAAGTAGATTTAAAAATTCATCTTGAATCATATCATTTTTTGCTACAACATCCCTTCCACCATCATTTTTGATAATGGTACATCCTTTAAAATTAAGGATGTCTCTACCCTCAATTCTAAATTCCACATCAATCATAAGTTTTCCACCCCTTATTACCATAAATGCAATGTCTAGGCAAAATCATCTATCAAAACTCTTAACAAAATCCTGAAAAATGCTATCAATACCTGTAGCTATAATTGGCACATGAAAATATTCCTAGGATTATGGGTATATTGTGCCAATGTTTTCACTCATATTGGTGCAACTCCTTATTCCATATTTTATGGATTTGAATCCATTATTCCTATTAATATTTAGCCTCCCACATGCATTTCACTATAAGGAATCCTTGATGAATAATACTAATGAGTGGATAGAATAACTGAGTTGGAACTTGTAGATGAGAAAACTCTAGCTACCCTAAATCACCTTAAGTCTTATTAGAATCAAATACATTGGAGATATAATAAGCAAATTATCTCCCTAGAGTTTGAGCTTGGTGATCTTGTGCTCAAAGAGAATCATAATAATATAAATACTAAATGGGAAAATAAAGGTATGTTCAAACCAAATTGGTTAGGCTCCTTTGTTGTTGTCATTACCTATGGATTTAGTGCATATAGATTGGATACTCTAGAAGGTGATGAATTAGATGAGCCAATGAATATTATGCATATTAATCACTTTCATGCTTAAATATGCTACACTATGATCTATAAATGTTCTTACTCGAGGGCCTTTATTACATTCTACCTTCCCTATTATTTTCAACCCTTGCTTTGGGGCACCGTATCACTATTCATCACTTTCTTTATCATTACCATCTTGATCTAATTATGGATCTATAGGTAACACATGTTCATCAAAGACAAAATAAGTAAGATCAAATTAGGAGTGAATAATGGTCTTGTGTCATAATATCTTGATAGAAGTGTCATAATATAGAATGGTATTGGATTTTTGGATTGTATGAATTTAAGTATTCTCTTGAGTTCTTAGAAATTCCTAAGCACATTAATTCATTAATTCACTCATGTTAAAACTTGATTCATTATTACAAAAGAGGAATTTATATCTTATTCAAACTTCTTGTTGAATCATCCTTTATAAACTTGTTGTGTTTGAATAACCTTATTCCTATTCACTATTCACTATTCACTATCAAGTTCAGATGCCCATAAGTCTCCTTTCCTTATTTTGGTGTTTTTTGAGTCATTTGTTCCTAGTCTTATATATTATCTAGTCATAATGTCATAATACTCTAGTTCCAATCTTAGTCCAAAAATCCTTAAATAATTTAAATATTTAAAAATTCTTAAATAATTTAAATATTCCAAAATTCCTTAAATAGTTCAAATATTCCTAAAATCCATAAAACTCTAAATATTAACTCCATGTTGAAACCCCTAAAAAGTTACATAACTTAGTGTCCTAAATTTTCCCCATTTTGTACCCATATTTAATGTTGCATAATTAATTAGTTTTCATATTGTTACTCAACTTGGTTTCCAATTGCTTGTATTTAGGTGTCACATTAATTTAAGTTCCTAATTGGTGATTTTTTCCTCCTTGTGAGCATGACACTTCAAAAATTAGAACCAACTTTACATGCTCTTTCCATTTTGTGAGTTATAAATTCCACACTCTCACCATTTTGAAAGTTATCAATTCCATTCTCACTATTTTATGAATTATTAATTTCATGTTCTTGTTGTTTTATGAGTTATTAATTTCATACTCATGTCATTTTACAAGCTTAAACATTATATCTCAAATTGTTCATGTTCTTGTCCCTGATCATACTTATCATTTTCTATGTTCAATTTATTGTCAAAATACAATGTCTTGAGGTCCATTTGGGCTATCCAATGATCTTTTTTTTAAGGTTAGCTTGGCCATCCCTTGTCCCATGATCTCAACATTTTTCAAGAATATCTCCTACAATTTTGTATATTATGTTCCTTATATGCTCTCACCTTTTTTAAAGTCCTTGTTCCTCTTTTTCTTCTATAATTTATCTTCTTAACTTGTCATAAATTATCTTCAATCCTTAATCATTAGGAGAAATACATTTGGCCTAAAGTATATAGGAATATATAGGTAGTGCCCAATTGTATGGGGCATTTGGAGTAAACTCAAACACCCATTTCTTATTCTCACATTCCATCTTATCTTTGTCATGATTATTTTGTTGTACCCTTGGTCTTAAAGATTAACGCCTTATTATTGCACACTAATTTTTGAATTGCATATTTACTTACTTTTGCTTATGTATTTGTGATTGATTATTTGTTTGCTTATTAGTATGTTGTTTTTTATTCTAATGACCTAATTTAGTACATTATTATTTACACTTAAGTCTTAATTTGTTTATCATGATTTTGAGTTATGAACATTTGTATCTGAATTAGAATTATTTTGAGTGCATTATGTTTTACATTTAAAGCTTGATTTTACATATCTTATTTTAAGTGGTATACATTCTAATTAAAATGTTATGCATTTTAATAAATGAATGTTATCATGTGATTCATAGAATATGATATATACTATCATGTGCAATAGAAAAATAAAATTTCAAAATGGTTACCATGTCAATGTCATCAATCACATACATCTCTATTTATTTGATCCAATCATCTAAGATAAAAAACATCATGTTCATATCATTAATACTAATATAAATGGAATATATAAATCATAATAGCAAGTGGCATAAGCATAAAAAATAAAAAATCACATGAGATAACACTAAATATCATCACATCTAATATATAAAAGAGTCTAATGTCCATATACATAAAAAGGGGGCATATACATCAAACAATATTATAAGTAAATCATGGATGATTCAATTAGATGATGTAAATTTGATACATACCATGAATCAAAATATCCAGTAGTGTCTCAAAGAAGTCAACTCTAGCTATGAATATCTTTAGCTACTCTATCTTATGTATCTACCTGATGAGAACTCTCTCTTGCCCTATTATGTGGTTCAGGTAGATGTGTTGGAATACCCATGTTAGATGATCTATGAGGAGTTTGTGATAATAATATAGATTATTTTGATGTCTTATGTTATTAAGAGGATCCATAAGTTAGCCTATGTGTATTATACTCAAAAAAATGTGGGCCTCCTAGCTACCACTAGCACTATTTCTTTATATAAAGTCCTATAATAAGTAGGCTCATACTTAGCCTAAAGGATCTTCTCATAGATATATACCGACCCTCTATCTATAACCTAGCTATTATTACTTTTTTTATATCTCTCATCATGTTCTAAATCCCACTCTACTATAGCTATGTCTCTCTATGAAACAATTTGTGATTGTCCCTACACTATAACATCCCTCTATGATCTAATATAATCCCTCTCTACAGTGAGATGCACCTATATCTGAATCATCCTAGCTATCTCTACATGTAGTCTAGATATCTTTATCTAATTTACATTAATATGATCATGTGTTGAGGATAGATACAATCATTGGAGTTCCAACCTATTCTATATAACTTTGACCTTAGCATCCCTAGCATGAACCTCATATATTAATATATAAATAAGTGCCTAAATCTCAGTCAATATTATGCATATCTAATAGCTATCCTACCTAACATACCCCATCCCTTGTACACCTTAGTCCACTCCTATAACTTTTACCTCAACCATCTTGTCATTAGTGCCTATTTCCACCTCATCATCCAGATACTATATCTTCACATAATCTCCATCCTCTATATATATGTCATATCCCTCTTCCTCTCCCTCCTCTTCCACTGTTCCCTTATCCACTACCCTAGTTATATAGGAACACATAAATCTTGTCTCCCATTTCTACCTAATGGATTAATCAGTCTCAAATGGTGATGCTAGGCCCATTGTATAGCATATTCCTATGTAAAACCTCCATTTTATGGTCCACCTACATTCTACTAGGCCACTTTTGGTACCAATCTAAAACTCACCCAAACCTTGAGGCCTAATCAAAGGCTCATCCCCACTGATGCCTCTTTCTCAAAGTGATCCCAAACCAATGGGGATCTGGTGATACATCTTACTATATTCCAAATTAATGTTTTACCCTATCTGGCCTATAGTCCTCACTGGTATACTCCTATCAACCCATAATATAACATGTAGTAATCATATAGAGCATATACTCCACATCATATAGCTATTAAAACTAAATATATTGGTATGGCCTTCATGTCAAGTTAGAATTAATCATATCATCTATTGCCTATCTATAATATGTGATCTCTCCTTTATGTAGCCTATTCCCTAGCCCCACCTGATACCAACCATATACCATCAGCTCATCTAAACCCCTCTATTTCCATCTACAAATAATTTATCAATAACTATATGCTCCCATGCCCAAAACTTGAGTGGTATCAATGGGCCAATGTTATGTCCACCTTGATGAACCACATAGTGAATATCATGGTATAAATACACTAAATAGTCAATACCCATGAAAATAATTGTATCTAAAATCATGTCCCTGACCACACCTCCCAAACTCATGTGAAAGAACTATCCACTCTTTTTAGATATTAAAATTCCTTTAAAAAGTAGCCATGAGGACTAGTAATAATATATAAAAGATAAAAAGTACAATAACATACTCTTCCATAGACTCATCTCATAATATGTCCATCAAAAGATAAATCATGTCAATGTTAGTGTAACCTCCCTGCACCATCTCAAATTCTAAGGGTCCAATCAACTCCTCTAGTACTGATTGTCTATACCTTAAATCATTTTAGTATAAAGGCTTCCCTTTAATCAACATTGATAATATGTGACATACATCCTCTATGGTGATTGTTATGTCTCCTATTATTATCTATAAGGTAGATGTTTCCAACTTCCACTAACATACTAAGGCACTAAGTAGTACTTGATCCAGTTGAATGGATGGCATCCTTACTATGTGAGGTAAACCATAGTTTTTAAAAAAAAAACTTGACATCTCTCATCTTCACATAACAAGCTAGTGTAGTAGATGTGACCATTACTCATGAGTTATCAAAACATATAATCAACCTATAATCTATTCAAGGTCACTCTAATCAATCATTTATTACTAATTATATTCACATTTTTACTTTCTAATAGCATCTATTTTTCTAATATAATTATGTCACCTAGTCATATTCAACTTTTGATGATCATTTTATTGTCTCTCTATTTTATTTTTTATAATCTATTCAATTATGACATTTCCACCATTTATATGATTAATTCACCATTTAACATGCCCATTTTACCATTTTTATGATGAATTCATTGTTAAATAGTATCTAGACTATTTCACAATTTATCATGATGATTTTAACAATATTGTGGAACATTTCACCATTCTTTATTCAATTTATTCATTTGAATGATAATTATTTATTTTGACATTTTCATCATTTCTAATGATGAATTCACTATTTTACCAAACAACTTCATCATTTGGGTGGGACCAATTCACTATTTTGGTAAAATTACTCTACACCATTTTGACATTTAGTGATTTTTTCATTTGTGTACACCAAATCACCATTTTCATGGACCATTTCTCTAATTTGTTAACAAATTCACCATTTTTGATGATGAATTCACCATTTACATGGCCAAATTCATTTAGCATCAATTTCCTAACTTTAACATGTAATAAATTCTAATACATTTAAACTTAACAAACAAAAAAATGTAGTAAATAGTGGTCCCATGCCTCATGGTTGCTTATGCTCTCTAACCCATCCTGGATGTGGCCTCAATCATGGTTGGTGAGATATTTTATCCAGGTCACTCATGTGTAAAATCTAAAAGATAAATTTTGAAATGATAGGGTGAAAATGAACTATTCCTCCTAGGATG
This sequence comes from Torreya grandis, assembly GCA_037957365.1. Lineage (NCBI taxonomy): Eukaryota > Viridiplantae > Streptophyta > Pinopsida > Cupressales > Taxaceae > Torreya > Torreya grandis. The sequence goes on along the minus strand of JARHVA010008059.1, from coordinate 110,681 downwards.
AATCTATAGCCTTTACACTATTTTTCTTCCATGAAGCCTCATTTTTAGCCCCGAGATCAATTTATATTCCTATTATCACCTATCTCTTTCATTTTTTCTCATCTTCTATCAATTATACACCATTATTTCATCATTTTAAGGGTTCAAGCCAAAATTTTACCGATTCTCCCCTCAACATGGCATCTAAGTTCTACCAAACATCAATTTGGGGCACATTTGAACCCATTTTCTAGTACTTTAAAAAAAGTGTCAAAACTAATATCCCTTAATTTTATTATACAATCATTCTATAATACTATTTCATTCTTTAAAAAGTTATTACCTCACCTACATCACACAATGCCTTCTCAAATAGGGGTAAATGTAGACAATCCACTTTTATCACTTTTTTGTCAAGTTGAAAAATGGAATGACTTCCTATAATTTCATGTAATCTAGTCCAAAATAATATGTTCATCTAATATATGCATATTTATCCACCCTAGGACATCTCTAGGTGAGCCAATTTACCATATTAGATCTATTTAATTATCATTCTCTATTCAATTTATCTATTTAAATCATGTTATTTTGGTGAATTTCTATGTTTAATTATCCATCTAGTCAATTTCTTTGGTCAATTGTCCTATTATGATCAATTCAATAATTTATCTTTCTTTGATCACTTAATTTTATTAATTCCCCTTCTCTAAATCATTCTTATAATTATATTTCTATTACAAATATAATTATAATTATCTTTTAGTAAATTATTTACTTTTTTCCCTCCAACTGGGCATATTTATGTAAGATCCTCTAGAATATTATTTGATGAGATAATTAAATTGATAAGTGAATTAATATAAAAGATCATTCTTAAAATTTCATCTTGGATACAAGATGAAGGGCCCATAATGAATCTTGTGTGAGAGAACTCTAAACCCTTCATCTTGCAAACAGGATGAAGGGCCCACATTGGTGATACATGTGTTTTTTTGGGAATAAATATCCACCCTTAATCTCATAAACAAGATGAAGGGATTATATTAAATCTCATTTTATATCTTCAAATATTTTCATCCAACCTTAATCTTGATTAAGATGAAGATATCACATTAATGATCCATGTAGTGATCCATGTGCACATTTGAGGAGTCACTTGCAATCTTACATATTGATTTAAAGATGAAGTGTCTTCATTAATATAGATTCATTATAAATAGATCCCTTGAATTGTAATTAACATGTTTAATTTAGATAATGAATTTCTACCAAATCCTCAATTTTCTTTATGCATCACCTCCCCAAATAATTGATCAAGTTCAACATGGTCAATAGTTTCAATAGAGATGTCCTCACATCATTAGCATTAACAAGGATCATTCAAAGCTACATTTGAGCCACATACCATATAAATTAATTTATAATGGATGTTTGCATGTTTCTAGTTTGAATCTAATGTAGTATTTACTAACCTTTGTATTACTCATGAGGTCTTATGATCTAAGCTTATTTTCATTTGTTTTTATGTTCTTGATTAATTAAAAATAACAATGATGAAAATATATATAACTAGTGTTTTTGTTTTTAGGTACTGTTAATTGAAAAATGGGTATTTGGAGTCATCTCCACACCATGTGCCCACTAACCCATTTTCACCCAAGTTCACTATGATCAGGAATAACTAGGTTTTTAAAATTTTATGAGGAGCAATACTTGATGACCTAGATTTGAATGCACTATAATGAAGGTGAATTCAAACCCAAAAGTATCTATGTGGTCATATCCTTATCTAATAGATATTTCATAAAAATACACCTATGTGAGGTTTAAATAGTAGTGTTGACACAACTATCCTAGGTTGATGCTAGTGTCCACATCTTTAAAGGAACTTAATCTAGAATCTAAAGATTGTTCTAGGATCATCTTCTAGTCTATTTCCTACATGTTCTAGATCCAAAATTACATTATCATGAAAAGAAAATAATTACATTATTTATTTGTCATTTCCATATCTATCATAGTTTTACTTACTATTTTTAGTTTATCTCAGTTTAATGAGCATCTAATTGGCCTAACATAGAGATCGTTTATCACCCTTGTAATTTAGTCTATTTCTATCCCCTTTAACCCTAGGTAACCCCAATCTATATATATTTTAGGGTTAAATATAAGGGTGAAATATATCTATAGAATAATTTATTTTCAAATATAAAATAACAAAAAAAATTCAATATAAGAACTATTGCCAAATGAGGCTAAGCACAATAATCTCCAAGTTGAATAAACTAGTTACAAAAATTCCCGTCTATTAATTCAAGAGCAAGTAGATAAAAATTTATGAGCATAAGAGTGAATTTAATAGTATATAGGCATCTTTTTTAAGGTATTTTTTTATTGGGAAGAAACTCACAAATTTACTAAGCATTCTTAAATGAATTTAACATGTTAAAAATCACTTACACTTTTTTTAGTGAAACTAGCTTCAAAATTTCCTTATAAAATAACAAAAACTCATGATAATATTATTTGATGATGATAATATAAAAACACTTTATAAGGATATACATACATACATACATACATGCATGCATGCATACATACATACATATATATGTATAGGGTTTTTTATTTTATCAAAATTAAAAATACATAACAAAAATGACATCATAATACAACTAATAGGCCTTGCATGTAAGTTGTATCCTTATGTGACACATAATAAAATGGTGTACATGCCCTAAACATGACCATGGCTAATATTTTTATAGTCCTAGCCATCCATAACCAAGCCATGGGAGGTGTCCTCCAATCACCACCTCCCCACCCCCAAAATTTCCACACACACACACATTATGAATTTTGATTATTAGATTTTTTTTTTTTAAAAATCCCTAATTTGTTTCATATATTCACAAACATATTTTTTTAAATGTAAAGGAAAATAATTTTATTTCAAATAAATTATTGATATATGTTTATTTCATATTATATGCATAGATTCACCAAAACCCAATTTATATTATTAGTAATTTTATTTATTTTTCTCTTTATATACCCATTTATTATGAATTCAATGGATTTAATAGTTTTCACATCATGATTTGTAATAAATAAATTTAATTATAATTTTTTATATTTTTTATTTTTTATTTCCATTCTAAATTCTTCAAATTTAAAGAAGGATGATGAAAAGAGGGAGAAAGGAAGAATAGTGAGATATTCTCATTTCCATTTTCAAATAAAATCATAGGGAGAGAGGTAATGATATGCATATGCACTTTTTTCCCTCCAAGGAAAAAAATACAATGGGAAGATTCTTTTAAAAAAATTAAAGTAAGAGAGGGAGGGAGAGAGATCCATTTTATCAATAAACACTCATTTAAACATATCAAAGGAGATAAGAAAATACATTACTTTTAAAATAGAAATAAAAAATACCCTAAATCATTTCTAATGAAAATGATAACTATTTTTTTTAAGACAAGGGTTGCGAGAGATACAAGTCTATCAATTATTATAACATTGAAAACAATAAAATTATTTTTTAAGGGTCCTACCTTAAATCCTTCTTATTTCAATTTCCTTCCAAACATCTCTCTAAGAACCTCCACTCTAATATTTTACTTCCACCAAAATGAAAAACCCAAATATGGCCAATATTTTTCAATAAAAATGGAGTTTAATTTATTTTCCCAAAAAATCCATGAAACTCATTGATGGAGAGAGGTACTCTCCTTACAAACCCATTCTATTTCTTACACTCAAAATAAATTATTTTAAAATAAACATGTGGGTTTACTTGTAAAACTAGACCCACTTTATTACATAATTAATAATTTCTTATATTTCTACATGGTCTTCTTAAAAATCAATTTAATTATCCTCAAAAACTTTTTACACACTCCAACCAGTGGGTCAAACTTTCCAACTATGCTAGGACTGTAAGTGTTGTAGGATTTATAGCAAGCCTATTTGATAGGGCTCATAACCTTTATATGAGACCTTAAAACCTTTTTTATTTAGATATTTAAAATATTAATCATTTATTAATAATAAATTACATGATTGAGATGTGTTATATTATTTCAATTAAACTTTCTTAACTTAACTAATAATGTTCAACTATTAGCACAAGGAAAGAAATAAATTTAGAATTTATTATAAAACTAAGGGTTGCAATACCTAGTGAATGCCTCAAATTGGTAAGGGAAAGGTGACTCCACATGATGGGTATTACAGTCTCCCCATATTATAAAATAATTATTCTTGATTTAAAATTTTAATGTTAAGTGTTGTAACATAAACATACTTTTAAAGGACATACTAGCTTAAAATTAATGCAATTGATATTGACATAAATGTCACAACATCAAGTATTTATTATAGTTTTGAACCATGGGAATGAAACATGTATTTAATTAACACTATAATTAGTTTATAGTTCTTTAAAAGTTAAATTATTCTCAAAGTTTTCAAATAAGGTTTCACATGTCATACAAATTTTTCATTTTATGTCTTAAACAAGGTTTAAAATTCTTGAATTTGGACATTATTTATGTTATTATTCATTTGGATTAACTTTGAAAAATATAATTTTATATTTATCCCACAATTTTAAATCTAAGTAGTTAATATTAATTTTATTAGGTAGTTCCCAGAGTGTTATGTTGTTGTCCATAGTTTGTTGTAACCTAATTAAAACCCAAAGAATTTCTTATGCCAATGACGATGATAAGTATCATGTGAAATATAAGCAAAATTATACTATAAGATCATACTAAACAAAATTGAGTGCCATCCCAAGGTAGCAATTCACTATGAAAAACCAAATTCCATCTAAATGGAATAATATCATTATACTAAAGTAGAAGAGAAATCACTATAACTTTGAAGTGAAAATTCCCTTGATATCTCCCAAGAATAGGAAAAAAAGTGCTTTAGATAAATAATGCATGAAATCACCACTTTTGGTGGGTAGGATGAAGGGATTAAGACTTATCCTCACAAGCTTATCCATCTCACTATATAATTATTTTCCAACTTATTCTCCCCCATACCCACACAAAGTGCACGACATTCACATTATGAACACTCATGAAACCATTATTTATTAAAATAAATAAAATCTCAAAAAAAAATAACTTGATGATATAATTAGATAAAAATCAAAGTCCATAAAATAAATTCATAAATATGAGTGAAATATTATAATTCAAATAAAATCATTATAATAATTGGTAAAAATTTATTCAACAAAAATATTAAAAGAGAAGAAAAAAGGGTGTTGGTTTTGAAATCAACTAGAATTGACAAACAAATTGCCAAAATAAATATACAAAAATTCTACATTATGACACTATGTGGCTAATAAATCCACCCAAATGGATAATAAAATATATAAACCTTTATTACCTCCCTTGAGGTAATAAAAATAGATCATAGTGATATCCTCTATATGCCTCCTCTATATGCCTCCCCATCAAGATCGACAAAGCTGCATCATAGAGTATACATCACAAAGGTTGTTATTTTAAATAATACAAAGGGGTGAGTGAAGGGACACATAGTTTATAAAGTTACAATTATACATGAAGAGTCCATGGTTCCATATTAACTCATGGTACACTCACCCAAAATATTCAAGTGGATATCACATGTACAGAGGACAAATAATTTTTCAGCCTATAAGAAACTTCATT
>JARHVA010008059.1:55000-100000 GCA_037957365.1 Torreya grandis | reverse complement strand
AAATATTTTGTATATATGATGATCACCATGTTGTGAACCTACTTCCTTTAGAGGGTCATCAAATGTAATTTTTTTGTCATTGATAAGGTATTGGATCTTATGATTCTAGGTAAAACATTTATTCATAAAAAGTGCTAGTCCTTAGTGATAATCAAAATAAGCATTTACATCATATCTTTTGTGTAGAGCTAAACTCAAATCAACATTTATAGGATGAGGGAGATATATAAGATGACACTTTACTATTTTTGTGAGTAATGAAGAGTGAGACTTAGGTAAGCATGTAACTTATCTCCTTGGTACATTAGATAAGATAAACCGATTAGGATACCATAAAACTATATATACCATGATGGTTTTTTAATTTTTATCTCATGATATTTTACCTTATAACTTGGTTTGGTTGTAAATTAGGCATTATATGTTTATGTAGTTAGTTTTTTTGATACATACTTAAGTTTTTTTAATGTGATAAGTTTCATTTCATAGTCTTGAACAACATGCCATAAGTCTTTAAAAGATTTACTTTTTAGAAAAATGTATGGATTCATGTAAAGAAACAAGTAAAATACACTTTAATATGTCTTGAATTTAGCTATCTACCATAGTATTAGTCATTTTAGCCAACATTGTCTTGTACCTCAACACATATTCATTGGTTCCTTACTTGATTTTTATAGTTTGGATATAGGAAACCTTTTTTTAAATTTTAATAGAGAAATGGGATAAAAAATTATCTACAAGAGGGTTTAATTCATTTATGGATTGTAAATATAAATCATATAACCACCTCAAATCATATTCCTTGAGTCTCTTTGGAAATGATTTGGTCAAAATTTTATAATTGAAGGCATAATCAAGGCATGACACACTAAATATCAGAGATGCTAATCAGGATCACCCTTTCCATCATAAAATGAAAAATTAGGTGCAAAAAATCTAGTTGGTAGAGGGTTAAAAGATACCTTAAGTTATAGAGGTTTACGTAACACATCTTGGGAAACAATAACATAAGGAGAATTTAAAGTTTTCTTTCAATGTTTTTAGATTTTTCCTTCAAAGTATTTATAACTTGAAGGAGTGTCTGAACTATAGATCCACTAGGTTTTAAATTATAAAGTTTATTAGTAATTAATTGAGAAGTGAACATGGTTTGAGTAATAATAGGCATTAAAATTGGTATTTGAGTTGAAATAATTGGTAATTCTATGGTAGATGTAGAAATAGTTTTTTTCAAGAAATAAAGGTTGGAAGACATAATCTATGCCTTCACTATATGTAGATATATTGATGGGTATGACATAAATTTTAGTACCTTCTAAGTATTCACCATCACTAAGTGAATAAGATTTAGCTTTATTTTATTTACTTATTTCATCTCTTATAACATTTAACATGAATCCATTAAGCTCTTGTTACTATTGAGATAAGTGATCAATGCTTACTTATATTCCATTTGAAATAAATTTTTTGGATTAATGTTTCCCATTACTTATTATAAATGAAAATTTCAAAAAAATTAAAGAAATTACAACAATCATAAAATAAGAAATACAAGACCTTAAACCACCTAGGTTTTTGAGCTAGAAGGTTGGACTCACCAAATGTTTAACCCTAAAAATATAGATCTAGGGTATCTAGGGTTAAGAATATAGAAATGAATAAAAACAAGGGTGATAAAAAAACCTATATCAAAATAATTAATTAAAAAACTCATATATAACATATACTAAATTTTATATGCTGAGATATGCTAAAAATGAAATGAGCAACTTTCCTAAACATGGAAATGATAATGAAAATGAGGTACTAGATGATTTTGATGCTAATAAATATTTATAGATTTGAAGCATGTATAAATAAGGCTAGAATAATATTATGAAATAGTTTCCAAATTTTGGAGTTAGTACCTCTATAGCCTTGGACACTTGCATCAACCTTGAATAGTTATGTCAATGCTAGTGTCTAGGTTAGACGTAGGTATTTTTTGTAAAATATGTATTATAATAGGATATGACCACTTAGATGATTTTTTGGTTTTCATCACCTTCACTCTAGTGCATTTATATATGGGTCATTGACTATTTATCCTTGTTGAATAGAAAAACCCTTATTCTTCCTCCTCATACTGGTTGTGGGAAAAATGGGTTAGTGTGCACATAGTTTTGATCTTCCCAAAAAAACCCTATATTAATGAGTATCACCTATATATACAATACTCTTAAGAGGGCCTCATATTTTTTTAGTTCTCCCCTACAAGTTAGATTATGTGTGAATAATTTATTACATGGAAAGAAAGTACAATAGTGACCTAGCTTGTAACAAAGAAAATCAGACTCTTAGACTACTCCTTCAATAATTTAGACCTATGTATATGTTATTATTATGATTGATATCATAATAAGAGAAAATATGAAATATTTAATTTATCGAGTGCTTGATTTAATTCTTTTGATAAGTTTCCTTGGTCTATGCTAGGTATAGGTAAGGAATGAATGAGGATTGATCTTGATTTATACCAATCCTTTTATAGAAATAAATCACATCAAATAAATTAGGCTAAACATTGGGATATGTTTCATTTTTAAATTAGATTAATTTAGGGCACTAGACACTTGCATCAAAGTAGGACACCTATGTCGATATAGGTGTCTGTCTTAGATGTAAGTGTATAGGGAATAAGAAAATATGTACAAGATCAAAAATTTTAGAGGCATATGATAAACAAGTTTTAAATATTTTTGGTAAGATAAAAGGCATGTGTCATCAACATAAGACTGGTTATATTAATATATAGGCTATGGGTAATTGAAGAGAGTAGATACGAGACTTATTAAATTAGGAAAAGATCTAGAACTGAGAAGAACAACCAAGGTCTGAGTTTTCCAAGTGTACAATATTGAGGTGTTATATAATTTAGAAACAGTGTATATAATCACAAGTAAATCCACATTTACAAAATTAAATTTTTTTACATAACAAATTATCATTTGAAACATCAACATACACATCATGATCATATAAATCCCCTATTATTTAAAGAGAAATATTTCATACAAAAGGTTTAGTATAAATACAAGATGATGTAGAGGTGTTAAGGAAAAAGGTTTTAATTACATATAGACATGGACTAATATCAAGGTTAAGGAAACATATAATTATCTCATGATAATTTTTTCCACATTAGTTCACAATAATGGGTCTAAGTAATATTCAACACATCACAATTTAATGAAACACTAAATTACATAGGGATCAGAGTCACCTCATTAGTCACAACTGAAGTACACATATCCTTTATAAAATAGATGAAAAATTGTCCATCATTGAATGAAGAATAACAAAAGGTCATCCTACACATATCACCCTAGTTCCTCAAGATTATACGATGAAAATGTACATTATTTCTATGTCTAACCAATAATAAATCAATCATATAATGATATTAAATAAAAATAAAGCTAACATCCCTCAAAAAATTATGTATGTATAGAAAATGTCTCATGAAATAATTCTAACCATCATAGACTAGAGTAAAAGTACACATCACATTTTTTATTTTTTGTAGAAGGTAACTAAACTAGTCATACTAATTTTATCAAACTTCCCCATGTTGAACCTAACTCTAATACCAAAATTTCATGCCCATAATTTTTATCCCAATACAAAACAATGGTAAATTTTTTAGTTCTCTTAAATTAATTCTACTTAATTGTTCAACAATGTTTTATTACTTGTTTAACTTATTGTTTTCAAACATCAAATATTACAAAAAAGTGTGACACACAAAATTATTCAAATGGTTTACTTAATTTATCATGTTTCTAGATCCATAAAAATAATTTACAAAATAATGAAATATAAATAAATTTAATAAAGTTAAATTACAAAATGGTCTTTAAAAGTATTATGCTACATGAGAGTCCATTAATATTACCTAAATATATTTATTGTGTGAGAGGAATAATCATAATGTCCTAAAATAAGGTTTATTTTTATTTTATTATCTATATTTCTTTATATCAATAAGACAACCTTAAAGTCATTTAGTGTCAACAAACACAAGTGAAACTAAGACAATAATTACTTATGAATGGAATAACACACTAAGCCATACTAAGGAAGAAGTATCCACTATATTAATTTATAAATGTTACTCCCAAGGGCACAAAAATCAAGGTAAGTTTAGAATATAATATTTGTCTCAAGGTAGCTAACATTAAAAAAACCAACCTTAATATAAAAGGTTAACAATAAATAAACATATATCAATCTCAAATTTTATTTAGTTATTATTCATAAAGCTAATTTAACAAAAGCATATTAGACCAACATGAGGTTATATGATGAGACCTTCCCTAACCTAACTTACGACGTGGACTTGATGCCCCCATAACTTTGGAAACTACAAATAAACTCCTTATAATCAAGGCTAGATGTAGTTTTCCTTTATGAGATATCAAAATCAAAAGGGCTTGGTAATATAAGCCAACAAAAGAAACAATAACACAAATCAAGTGAACTTATAAGACTCTAAATGCCAACTCAATATGAAATCACACACTCAAAATTTATTGTTGCAAAACATATTTACAACTCAAGGCATGTGTGATTACCCAAAATCACTATTTCACAAGATCACAAATAGGGATCAAAAGTAACAACAAAGGAACCCATGTTCCTTCAACCAAACAAAATTATAAGTCTTAGAATTCATTACTTTACATTACTCAGAGAATCTCTATCTCTATATTTTTTTAATCAAATACCAAGTTCAATATATAATTATAAAATCTCACTTATTAGATATACAATGAGGGTCACAACCTAACAACTAGTTATAACTATAAAAAATATAAAAAAAACATATTAATAAATTAGTAAATACAAAGGTACAAACACACAAGGAATAACATACAAAAAATTAATGGTGATGATAATCACTTTAGGGTTAGTTTTTAATGTCTAAGTCACAATAACACTATACAAGTTAGTTATTAAGTCACACACTAGGAGAGAATCTTAAGGGTTAGTTGTATATGCATGTGCACAGTTCTTGTGTTTCCTACATATATATGATGAACCTATTTATACATATAATTAAGTATTATTATAATTCACATATTACTAAAATGTGTGTTAGTTCAAATGTAAAGGCATCTAACCTTAGTTATTTAGTCATATGAATAAGTTAACATAGTAACCCTTATGGGTAACACTATGACCACTAACTGGCCTAAGCATAGTTACAAGAGGCATCCAACCAAATGATTTTAACCTACTTATACTTCTCAGGCTTAAACATGGTGAAGATATGTTTATCCCAAGGGTTTTTTCTAGCTCTATTGTTAACATAACACTTGCCCCCAACATAAATAAAGAACAACTAAGCCTTATAAAATGTGTTTAAGGCCTAAAACTAAAACTAAGACTAAAAATAAATATATTAATATATAAGTATGAAATATATACACATAATAATTTATATTAAATAATAAAACAATAAACCAAATGTAACACAAGAACTATTCTCAAATGATGATAAAAATGATAGTCTTCAAGTTGAATAAATTGAGTACAAAATCACCCTTGTATTAATTCATCAATAAAGAGGTAAATGTTATTGAGCATAAGAGTGAATTTCATAGTGAAGGTTTTAAATATATGTAGGGAGTGAAAATAAAATTTAGTTAATATGAAATTGAATTTATGTATTAGCTAATCTATTCCAAAATCACTAGATATTAAATTTATTGTGTTATAAGTGAAATTATCAACCAAAAACTATATTATATAACATCGAGATTACTATAAAATTATAATAAAATAAAATATTAAACATGAAAAAAGGTTTCCCATTTTGAATTAATTTGCCGCACTACCTTTGTGTGTCATTATTATTAATAAATAAACCTAAAAAAGGTTATTATAAGGTAACTTGTATTGTAAATTAAGTCTAAAAGTAAAAACTAAATAAATATTATTGGAGAATAACCTTATTTGGGTCCTCTAGGATTATTCAGGATTATCATAAGTCTATTTAATGTGTGAATTTATTATAATTATAAATTCACTTTATTCCATATTTATGAGGTGTCTCTCACCTCTCTTGTCCACTTATTGGATGTGGGAGCTACTTGCACAACATGTCACACATTTCTCCCCATTCTCTTTGGGAAAAGGACAAGTGGAACACACAAATGAAACATTATAAGTTCATTATGGGATTATTTTAACTCTCTAACCCTTAATTTTAATCTATTTAAATATCCCTATCTTCCTCTCATCTACAATAATCTTGATGAATAATCTTTCTTTTTTAATTTTGTTATGATATTTTATCTTGAGGCCATTATTAGCTCTCTTAGATTATGCTTTCTGTTACAGTTAGAGTTTATTATTTTAAAGGGTTATAATATATTATGGGGGATTTTATTAATTTTTAAATTTTCCCACTTGTCAACTCTCATATCTCTTTCTGTGGATTGATTGAATTTGATCTATGCATAACCCCTGCATATCTGAGCACACTCCTCATTTGCTCTATTACAAAACACTTTCACCTCTCATCTAATATTTTACACTCCTTTTAAATAATATTTATCATAACCTTCCATAAAATTTATGTTCCATATCACAAAATCTTGTGTGTTAATTCCCCTAGATCACAACTTGTACGCTTCATAACTCAACACTTAATACTAAGTATTTCATTGAATTATACACACTCCATGCCACATAGTTCCATGTTGAGTCTTGCACCTATTTTACAACTAACATGCACTATATTTAAAATTCACCCTACTCTCTTACACCATGTCCTACACCTTGTCACTAACTTTTATTCTCATCACAACTTGTAACCTTGCATACTTCACACTTGTGGACTTATTGACTCCTATTCTCTTAATACATCTTATAGTCATATGCACCTAGCTAGCATATACTCATGGAAAAACAAGTTCATGGGGCACAAAACACATCCAAATGTTTATATACCTTATGCACATGTTCTAATTAGTCCACCTACTATTTCCACCAAAATGAAATCTTAGATTCAAATTCAGATGTTGGCAACATAGACATTAACTATTATAATTATTGCCAACTACCATGCCTAATAGGATTAGAGCACCATGGATATATTACATGGTAACTGAATAGTATTTATGATCACTATTTTATTATACACCATAAATATATAACATACATGTCTAGTTTAGGATGATTGAATCCATGCCTATGCCATTACACATAGTTGTAACATCATTAGCCTGATTTACACATCTAATTGATATACATGCACTATTGACATTATACTCTATATTATTTTCCCTATTATTTGATAATGAATATAATTTGTATTTATTTCAATTAAATACTTCCACTCTATTGAATGTGTTTTATTTGCTCCATCTAAATATTACACTACACATTCACTCTCTATAGCCATAGCTTAGTTGTCCCTTATGTACCTCAGTCCTAGGTCCTATGGTGTGGATAAAATGATATCAGATATCTAATCTATTCCATTTTATATGATATAAATAAATAATCATAATTAGAGATATAAATTTTATTATTTGATTCTATTTTAGAGACTCTATTAGAACATTGTAACAAAATCAAGATGTCTAATGCTTGGAATCAACCTAAGGTAACCCTAAAAATATAAAGGATCGTCACTAATGATATATAGTCATAAGACACTAAATTTTTAGGTCAATTATAAAAGTTAGTGATATAGCTTAACCTGACATATTCTTCTTCATCTTAACAACATGCTCCTTAATGATTTTAGTAACAAACCCCCTTCAAAGTACAAGTCAATTAACATCCCTTTGTTTGAAGGAAAGATTAATGCCAGAGCATTTAATTCATATATTTAACAACTTAATGAATACTTATACATTAAATTATTCACTAATGATGAGAAGAACACATTCAAAGTATTTAAGATGTCTATTCTATTCGTTCATTGGTTGGAAAACTTTAGTGTGTAGTGTGCATAATAGTGTGTTTTAATTGAGTCTTAGAATTTTTTTGTTGATGCACTAAATGAGAATTATTACCCTCTATGACACTTTGAATATGAATACATCAAGATCAAAAAAATTATGCCAACATAAGGATTATTCCTTAGAGTAATTCACCAACATTTTCCATGGCTTCTTTGCACGCTTGCAAGAGAACATGAGTGAACAACATAAGGTGTTGAAGTACATTAGTGGAATATCACCTTATCTTTGTGTGAATATGGATTTATTAAATTATGAAACATTGGGACAATCATATCATAACATTATTGAGCTCACAACCAAGGAAAAGATGAATCAATGTGACACATCTTGATCCAAAGTAGTGTGCAAGGCCCCACTATTGCACAAATCCACATTCTTAACCTTTTGTACTGAAACAACAACACCCTTTGTGCAAGGTTGAATATCCTCATAATAATAAATAACACTCAAAGGATCTAGTGCTTTATACTTTAGATAAAATCAAGAAGAATCTTGTTAATAAGTGGTGCTATTACCATCATTCATCCATCCATGATGACTCTGAATGTTGTGCGAATCAATCCCTACTTTCAAAATTTACATTAGGAACCATGCAATAGACAACACTAATTTAGATGCATCTTGTCTAAGTACCAAATTTATTATGTTTGACATTTTTTAAAGAGTGAAAATGTCTCTTCCACACTCAGTTATAGGTGAAGGGTCAACTTCTCCACATCATCATCAATAATGGAATCCCAAAAAAAATAATTGTGTAATCCATTATGTAGTGCCTTTATCTTACCTCAAATACATGCGCTAATACTTATTCCATTGGGTGTATATAATAAGGGACATATATATAGGTCTAGTGCTAATGCACTTTTCAATAAAAGATTAAGCATATAGAGGATAACATCACTTGTGACATCACACATCTTGATATCTATGACATTTTGTTTTGGAATACCATACCTATTTGACCAATAAGTTACATATTAGTTTAAGCCATAATAACAGGCTATCCTTGTGCAAGATCACTTATATAGACTATTTGAGTTAACACCCTCAACCAAAGTCACCTTGGTCTTTATCAAATAGTGTCTTTCACTTGTATCACATGTGAAAAAGTTAATATTACTAATGGTCCACCTTGATACACCTGTGCCTTCAAAATTGAAGCACACCCTATTAGTTCACAACACATGCACATCATCATAGCAACAACATCTTGATAATAATTTAAAGTAATAAAGTGAAGCCTTCATATATTTTGAAGGCCTTATAACAATTTTTTTAGTAAATAACTAAATTTAATTGGTCCATATATCATCTCTTCAAAATAACCACTGTATTAAAGATTTGTTTCGAATAATGATGAAATTTATTACCAGATACAAGATCTCCTCAATTAGGTCAAGATCAAGCCTAAATATTTACCTTGTGGAACCATCATAGTCCTAGAACCTAAGAAGGATGGGGTTTGGTGATTCTACATAGGCTTTTTTTCTCTCAACAAAATCACAATATAAAATTCGTGATCACTACCATGTATTAAATTTTAGAATTGATAAAGCAATGTAGATCCACATGATAGATCTAGACTAAATAATAATAAGTAAAGCATAAATGGAGTACACAAATCAATTTTTGACACATGATTACTAAGGGAAAACCTCAATGAGGTAAAAAACCACCCAAATATTATTTATTATGTGAAACCAATAAAAATAAACTAATCCAACCCCAATATAAATTCCTCTCAATCTCACTTCTCTATTATTCATAAAACTATTATTTACCAAAAAATATAGAGTTCAAATAAATTCAAAATAAGGGTAAGACCCTATTTGTAATATTCAATAATGAAGTTCACCATTTTGAAATAATGGGTCCATCCATCTCAATAACCCATTTAATTAAATTTTGTAATAATTAAATAAACATAACTTTATTATTTATTTTCACGAGGTTTTTAATTTGTGTCAATCAATAATATATTATTATTATTATTATTATTATTATTATTATTATTATTGTTATTTAATTATTTTAATAAGGCTAAGGGACATTAAGGTCACTTATAATTAAATGTTTTAACACTCTCCCTTAATGTTATGTGGGGATAAATGTTATAGTCACCTTGAAAAAAAATTATACTATAACCACAATTAAAGGATTTAAAAACCTTCATCATGCAAAACATCACATTTAGAAACAAAATGAATTATAATCCATAAACGACTTGAAATTAAGTTTAGGTTAGAATGATCATGAGACTACATCTCACAATTTCTTATGAATAATCAATAGGTATATTTGGATATTTTTATAATATAAGGACCTCCATTACAAAATATGGTTTTAAATGTATTGGGGTACAAAAGTAGAAATTTCACATGAAATTTACAATTACATAAATTATACATGGAGTTTAAAATTATTTACAATGAGAATAAGTATAAATAAAGAGAAGAAACACATGGCCATTAGGAAGTGGCATTGTCATGCACACTCCCCCTCAATGGCAAGTTTGAGAGGCCCACATTGCCTGAAACTACCAAAACTTAGTAGCACCAAGTAGATTTATGAAGATAATTTCCACTAATTCCTATATAAGATAGAAATATATATTTATATCACCAATGATGACTTTATCTCAGATAAAATGCATATGAACTTCAATATGCTTAAAGTATTATTTTTGTGCACCTATACAAAACTTAAAGACATATCCAAAAATAGATTCATGATAGCATATTATGGTTAGCATCATAATAACCACATACATAAAATATGAAATGTTTTTATATGGTAAAACACATTTAAAAAATTCAAGTTCAGGCAAACAAGTTCACTAATTTGATTATAAAATTAGTGAAAAAACATACATTATTAGACGTCTCTAATATTTACAAGATGAGGATCCTCAACTATCATGTGATGTGCATATAATAATTTACTAATATTATGATACTAAGTTTAAACATTAGATATCTTATTATCAAAACCTCATTTTATCATTTGACTTTTATCAAAACTTTGTAAGCTTAATATGCTTTAACAAAAGATTGAGGTATAACCTCTCACACATCAAATATGGATAATTTTAACATGGAATGCCATCATCCAATCAAACATATATGATAATAAAACAAATAAGTTAACTATGGATAGAATTCTTAGTAAAGTAAATGCTAAAGATCTAATAATACAAACTCCATTTACACATTACATTTCATAACATATCTTATTATGAAATGAAGCATATAAAAATGTTATCATAAATAATCAAATGATAAAACAATCAAATGAGAATATATAAGAATATTAGCATGGAATTTCCCCACTAATCAAATGAAATAATTAAAACACAAAATATCCAAACTTACTAAGAATTATCTTTTTACCAAGTGCAATAACTAAACACGATCATTTTGTCAAATTAAGTATGATGTTATGCATATATGTATTTCCATGATAACTCATAAGAATTTAAAATAAACATAATATCTATACATTTTCTTTGATTTCTCATCTAAGAAAAATATATCTATTACAATATACTTGTAATAAACTTTTTCCAAGAGGCAAACTAAATCATTTTACTAACAAATACAACGTAGATGAGACACTACAATATAGCTAGTGTTTCTAAAGTAACAACAAAAATGTTTTATCAAATAAAATGAAATATTATGAGCATAAACATATTTTTGATGTATAAAAATTTAAATATTAAGGGTTATTTCATAATATTCACATTATTATTCATGGATTCGGCTGTAAAAAAAATAGGAACATTTATAGATTATACATTATTCTAGACATGTATATGATGGTGCAATTTTTCCTTTGAACAATACCATTTTCCTAAGGAGAATAACGAGTTCTTAATTCCATTTTATTATATCAAATAATTAAAAAAGAATCAAACTCTTTACTAACATATTCACCACCAATATTAGTTCTTAATCTCTTAATAGAAAAATTAGATGCATTTTTAACACTAGCTTTAAATTCTTAAAATTTAGACAACAATTAGACTTATTTTTAATGAAATATCACCATATCATTATAATGTAATCATAAATAAAATTAATTTAATACAAATAACCATTATGAATACAAATTTAAGAGGTCATACAACATCACTATGAATCAATTCTAAAGGATGTGATGAATTCACATCATGATTCTTGTGAAAGGGGTTAGTATGTTTCTTACCACATAAGCAACCCTCACAAGTTTCAAGATGAGAATGTATAGAAGGAAGTATAACAAAAATATTATGATAATACATATCATGCAAACTTTTAAAATTAATGTGTCCTAATGTTTCATGTCGTAATTAATATTCATTCATACTATGCGATGAAAGGAAGCATGCAAAAAAAAGAGAGAAAATGCATAAAACATTATTTTGAACATATTCAATAGTCAAAAACCTAAATTTAGTTATAATTGACTACATATATTTAATAAATGTTATAATTAAATTATCATTAGTAAGTTTTGAACAAGATAACAAATTATTTTTAATCTTAAGTACATATAAAACATCATTTATAAAAATATTTGAAAATTTAATTTTCCCCATTTAATTGCTTATAAGAAAGAACTATCTCCTAAGTAAATATTTAAATAGATATATATAAATTCACATAGAATATTATATATTCAAGTCATATGGTGTGATGAACCGCTATCTAAAATCCACTCATTTTCATTTGAAGCAAATAAAGTAACTTATAAAACATTAACATTTTGATCCTAATTGTTATTATGATTAAGGTTTTGATTCTTTTATTTATTTTGATTGTATTTTTAGAGTATATTTATCATGTTTACTAAGTTCTATATAGCTTCTATGTTTTCTTAGTTTTGTTTTATGTGAGGATTTATCCCACATTCCTTAGTTAGGCTAGTTTCTTATTTTTCCTTGCCTACTTATACAAGGGTTCTCTTTTATACTTACATATCTTATTCTAAATAACATGATTTATCTTTTATTTACATATCATATTTAAAACCTTCTTTTAATGTTATTTTTTTGAATACTTTGGATTCATGGGTTCTTGGAATGATTTATCATTCCTAACATGGTATCAGAGCCTTGAAATATTTCCAACCATCCAATTGATTGCTACAAATAATTTTTAGATTATTACTTCAACCCCAGTACTATATACTATCTTAGATAATTTTAGGGTACATTGTAATGTGGGAGTGAAAGTGCATGGTATTTGTGTAAATACCTAGGTCTGCATTAGAATTTGTTTCCTTGCATAATTTAGGTGCCACTCTACTTTCGCACCATTCTATCCACTTTAGCACACTAGTCTGACTACAAGGACTATTAATAAATCTACCTGGATTGATTTATGGACTATGTTGGACAAGTTTTATATATTTATAGGTTTTTTGAATTGAAGGATATCAAAGAGGTCTATGTGGTAG
Source organism: Torreya grandis (assembly GCA_037957365.1). NCBI lineage: Eukaryota > Viridiplantae > Streptophyta > Pinopsida > Cupressales > Taxaceae > Torreya > Torreya grandis. The sequence continues at coordinate 86,540 of JARHVA010008059.1, read as the reverse complement.
AGGATATTTGTGTCCCTAGTGCATTAGAGGTTTGAGTTTTTTTTAGATTTGCCTCATGAAGCATTAGAATTTATAGGTGTATATAATTGGATCAATTGAAGGAAGAATTGACCTTTTCCAAGAGATATTAGTCTTCAACTAGGTAACATCCATATTTTTTATCACCTACATTCCATTCTTGGAATATTGCATTGGAAGAAACCCTGTGTTTTATCTACTCAAGAATTGTACTTCCCTTTATGGACTCAACTTAAATCCTAGGAAGCATTTTCACTTTGCATGGAAGGGTAAAAAGAATCCATTCATAGCAGTTACCTCTAGTTCCATTTCACATAAAAGTCTTTTCTACTTGGTGGTTCACCTATCTAGTGTAGTAAGTGTGGAAGGAGTGATCCATGTGTACCCTTAGATAGTGACACTTTATGATGGGTTGCATTTTTTGTGGTTTCTTTCAGATTTGAAGATCCCTTGATGGTAGTTATAAAACCTCAATTTCATGTCTATTTATAAGTATTATATGTAATCCACTTTATTTTTATTAAATTAGTTGTTCTTTCTCAATATTATTTTTCAACAGCGATATTTTTCCTTAAAGTGGAAGTCATTTTTACTTGCACATACATAGGGATCGTTGACAACTAATTTTTTAAATTTTGTGGGATTCAAGAAATTTATGGAGGAATTTTGGTTCTAACAATTGGTTGGAAGGCTAGGTTCATTTTTGATTTGTTCACAAACATAATCTTCTAGTGTAAATTTTATTAAATTTGACCCATTTATGGGAATTTGTAAAGCCTATATCTTTTAAACTGTAACTCATATTTGAGTTCAGTTTTTTTTTAAAGTGTATGGTTTTATATTATATATCCATTTGTGTTATCCATTTTTAAAAATGAAAAACTTTTATAAATTTCCAAATTTGTGGGGGGTCTTAATACAAATCTTTTGGGTGGTTGTCTCAGTGTTGATTTGTGCACCCTTTTGCATTCTTTCTACAAATAGCATGGGTTATAATTCTAGTTTAGATCAATTTGATCCTTTTTCTACACATAATTACCATACATGAAGACCTATAATGGAAAAAATTATTAAATACAAAGGATTATGGTCCCTAATGAATGAAACTCAAACATAGTTTATAAGAGAATTTGAAAACTTTCAGCACCAATGTAAATTTAATGAGTGTATGTGTTTGATAGGATTTATGAAAGTGATAGTCTATTTTTTCATTTGGATGGGTGTGACACTCCACTAAAAATTTGGGATAAACTAAAAGTTTTATTTTAGAAAGTAGATCACATGAGATCCATGCAGCTCAAAGTGGGGCTTACTTCACTAAATCTTGAATATTTTCCCTCTATTGTAGACTATCTCACTAAGTTTAAGTATGTTTTGACATAATTTAAGAGGTGTGGATGAGATAAGAGAGATGAATAGTGTGTTCACTTGATTCCATCTAAGTTGAAGGATCAATTACAAAGCTTTGATTATACCTTTTTCTTTAACATGAATGCCTTAGGTTTTGCATTCACAATACTTGATTTAGAGTTAATTTTTTGAAATACTTACTAGGGAAGAATCCAAATTATCCCACCTTGAGTCTTACAAATATTAAAAATAATTATTATAATCACATCCTAAGAGCAAAGGAAAATCAAAGAGTAATTCTGAGAACAATCTTTATCTATATCAAAGTGCACCTAAGCCCAACAACAACACATTTAAACCCAAATAATCTTCCAAATCCAAGAATATGTCTAACCTTTCATTCTCCTATTATGGGGGTAATAGTCATGGAGAATCTAGGTGTTTTAAGAGAATGCAATCCCTATAGGATGTCATCAAAAAACATAATATTTCTATCTTAACTCCATCCCATGAGCATGGAAAATCACTTAAAGTGTTTGGGATATCTTAGTTACCTATTTCAAAAAATTGGGTTGTAGATTCTAGTGATTCTCACCATATGACTTATTTTAAGGAGTATTTTGTATCTCTTGGTATGAGTTATACTTCCAACATTGAAGTTGGATATTCTTCCTTTATTTATGTTAATAGAAAGGGTAACATACAACTTGATTGTAGCTACATCAATGATGCACTATATGTTCCTAACATCACTAACATTCTACTTTTAGTTTATCATATTTTACAATATGGTTGGGGAAAGATAGTGACTTTCACACTTTAGGGGGGATAAATTTTGATATTTTTTAGATCCTCATACACTTATTGCAAAATTTATTGATCATATTTCTATATGTTATTACATTGAGGGTTTTGATGATACTCCTCCTTTAGGGATGTGTTTGGTTTCTCATGCAAATTCTGAGATTAAGCTTTGACATGTGAATTTGGACATCTCAATTATAAATATTTGAAGGAGTTGAGCACTCAAAATATGGTAGATGATATTCCTAAAATTTCATATCTTGATAGAGTTTGACCAAGTTGTGAATTAGGGGAAAAACACCAAGATCTATTTCTTAAGGGTATGTCCAAGAGATCTTCACCACTTGACCTTGTGCAAAGTGATTCGATGGTATTTCCTAATCATTATTTCAATGGATGTATGCATGCACTTACATTTATTTTTAATTTATCAAGGTGTATTTGGGTTTTTTTTCTTAAGTATAAGAGTGATGTCTTTTCTCACTTTAATGTATTTAAGACTTTGGTTAAGAAATAGTCTTTTAGTTGTATCAAGAAACTTCATATTGATAATGGGTGGGAGTAATTCAATAGAGAGTTCTCTAATTTTTTGTTAGCTCATCATATTAGTCACCAACATTCTATTCTACAAACTCCAAAATATAATGGCTTAATACAATGTAAGAATTAGACTTTGAAGGAGATGGCTAATTACATGATGTATTCATGAGATTTTCCCATATCTATTGGAAAGTAATTAATTGTGTGAATTACATTTAGAATCACACACCATATAGAGTACTTTAGAATTTGAATCTAAAGGAGGCTTGGTCTGGAACCAAAACTAACTTCACATTTTTTAAAGTCTTTGGGATTTATGCTTAGGAATTTATACCAAAGAAGAAAAGGAAATAATTGGATAAGAAGAGTAATCCCTTGATATTTTTAGGGTGTTATGAGGACATTAGAGCTTATCACCTTTTATATCCTGACACTCATAATGTTCTTTTTTGAACATATGTATAGTTTGATTAGCTCTACACTTCTCATTATTCTTCATCTTATTCCATGCCTTCTTCTATCAATTCCTCACTTCCTCTTAAGGATTCATTCTTTGATGAACCACTTTAGGAGGTCATGAGGAGGGTACATATGTTGACGATCTTATTCCCATTGATGTTATCACTATGCCATTATGGGCTCATATTATAGTTTCTGAGGCAACAAATTTTCTAAAAATCTTTCACCCACTAGACATCATTATGCACATTCTATAGATACTAGACTTTTGTGTCAGGTATTCTTTGGGGATACATAGCATTTTTCATAGGCTCATGAGATAAAGGAGTAGGATGATACAATGATATATGAGTATTCTTCACTAATGAATAATCATACTTGGAATTTTTTATCTCTTACTAAGGGAAGAAAGTTGGTTAGGTACAAGTGGGTATATTTTACTAAGTATGTAGCTAATGGGTCCATTGACATGTATAAGGCATGTTTTGTTGTAAAGGGTTTTTTTTAGGTTGAAGGTATTGACTACTCTAAGAATTTTTCACCCATTTACAAGATGGATTCTATTCACCTTATAATTTCTCTTGTTGCATCTGAGAGTTAGACAATGTATCAGATGGATATTAAGAGTGCCTTCTTACATGGATATTTATAGGAAGAAATCTATATCGAGAAACTTGTTGGTTTTGTTCATGATTCTTCTCTTATTTTTTGAATTTAGATGTCTCTTTATGGTCTCAAACATGACCCTCAAGCTTGGTATGAGAATATGGATTCATTCTTTCTCTCTAATAGCTTTGTTCATTTCCAATACAATCCTAAAGTGTATATCCAACATATTGGGGAGGGCATTATTATATTAATATTGTATTTTGATGGTCTACTTATCATAATAAGTTCATCTTCTTTGATTAAACATATTTAATAATCACTTTTAGAATAGTTTGATATGATAGATCTTAATCTTTTGCACTTCTTCCTTGGTTTGTATATTTCTTAGTTAGATTCAAGGATTCATTTGAGTTAGCATAAGTACATCTTTGATATCATTTAGTGTTTTGTCATGGTTGATTGTAAGCCAAATCCCTCTCATTTTAAATATGGAGTCACTCTCACTTCTACCTATGCTACTCATCTTTGTGATCTTGCATTAAACATGCATATGGTTGGGATTCTCATGTATTTAACCCATACTCCTACTAAAATTTCATTTATAGTTGAGCTTGTATCTAGGTTTTCAAATGATCCTCATGATAGTTATTGGTAGGATGCTAAAAATATTTTATGATATTTAAGAGGCACTACCCATTTTAGATTACACTATACCAAGGCTTCTACTCAATTAGTTGGGTACACTAATTTAGATTGGGTAGGTTCTCTTGATGATAGGTGTTCCACTTATGTATAAATATTTTGTCTTGGTTATTCACCTATTACTTGGGCATGAAATAAGAAATATGATATTTTACTTTCATATATAGATTCTATGTATAGGTTAAACATTATAGCAAGTCAATAAGTTTTTTATATTCATCAATTATTGATAGAGTTTGTCTTCATGTAGAATTCACCTATTTTACTTTTGTGTGACAACTAGAGTACAATTTACATATCCCACAGCCCAATTGAGCATTAGTGGACCAGGTATATTGAGGTACATATGTTATTCATTTTTTAGTACATTCAAGATGGAGTTCTTAGCTTGGAGTACATTCTAACTTAGTATCAGGTTACCGACATATTCACAAATATTTTTTCATCAACTCATTTAATTGATTTATGTCTCATGCTTGGGGTTTCAAAATTTATCTTTTGGGGTTGTTCATGAGGACATCTTTCTTCATTTTATAGATACATATTTTACATGAGTACCTTATCAAGCCTAGTTGTTGGGACACATACTGTGTATATTCCACTATATCTATTTTTTTCTATTTTTAGCCCCTAGATTCACTTGAGGGGTGGGTAGGTGTTAGAGTATATTTCTCGTGTTTACTAGGTTATAGATTATTTTTTTATTTTTCCTAGTTTTATTCTATGTGAAGATTTATTCCACATTGCTTAGTTAGGATACTTTATTATTTTTCCTTGCCTACTTATGTAAGGGTTCTCATTTGTACTTTCATGTCTTATTCTAAATAACATGATTTTACTTTTGTTGGCATATCATATTTACATCATTATTGTGATGTTATTGTTGTGAATACTTTAGATTAATGTATTTTTTCAATGATTTCTCATTACTAACACATATTTCTTCCCTTTGTTTTTTTTTGAAGATTTATTGTTAATTCTATCTTTATTTTTATAACAATTTTCCCTTCTATGACCAAATTTACCACAAAGGTTATAATTTTCATTAAACTTGGGTTTATGGTTCTTATTGTCGAATTCATTGTTCCCATTTTCACCAGTAAAAGAATTAGGTTAGATTTATGGTTTTTATTGTTATCAAAAATATTATTTAAGATGAGAAGTGTCTGAGTGGCATTTTCTTTAGAATCAAAATTGGTCATAACTTGTTCTTCTTGAATCATAAAAGAGACAAAGTGGTAAGGTCATGAATATTTTTATCAGTTTCATACTTAAAATTTAGAATAGAAATAAAATTTATAAACTATTCATGAATATTTAATTGAATTATAAAATAATTTAGTTGATCTTGAATCAAATTACAGTTACAACCATCTAATTAAGCTTTAATGTTCTTAATTTTAATAAGAAAATTTACAACCTTTTCATCAAATTTTATCAGTGTATTTAGCAATTCCAGATTTAACTTAATCATTTTTTAGAGGAAAGTGAGTTCATGCATGGATTCAAGGATATTCCAAGCATATATATAATATTATTGATTACCAATATGGATGATGAACTCATTCTTAACACTCTACAAGATAATGAACATAACTTCGCGTGATTTTTGTTAAAATACATTGGTAAGCTCAAGGGTCACATGTCATCTAGAAGGTGAATTTTCAATCTTAATGACAATATTCCATAAATTCTAGGCCATAAATTTAGCTTTAACATTTTTTTTTCATATATCATATATATTTCTATTAAGCATTTATGACTTATTTAAAATAAAATTAGGCAAAGTCATAGCTTTCCTTTAATAATGGAAATAAATAAATACTAAAAATTAATCCTTTTTAGTGTGAAATTTAACTTAATTTGAAAATAAAAATAGATTGAAAGTGTAAACACATAATAATTATTCAATTTAATGTTAGAAAAAGTAATAAAATTGTGAAATATTGTGACAAAATAGAGTATTGCAAGCTTCACAAAAAATACATTAATGTAAGAAAAATTTAACAAACTAACCTTTCTTAAAGAGTTTTTCTCACTATTTTCAAAAATAAAGTGAATTACATATGAAACTATGATTAATTTCTCAATTTAGATGTCAAATAATGAAAAAAATGAAATAGAGTTACACTAAACTAGGTGTCAAAAGAGTCACACTCAAAATAACTACTGAGACATTATTATTAAAAAGTTTTAAAATTAATAATAGAAATTTTTTAAAAATAAAAAGGACCATGTAGATGTGTTTGGAAGGTTCCAAAACCTAGGGATTTACTGCTTACATGACTCTGTTTGATAAAACATTCAATAGGTTAAAATTCAAATCAAGTTTGACATATAAATTAAGGTTTTAAATGCATGAAAAGTTGGCTCACAAACCAAAAAATAAATTTAAATTTAAATTAAATTCAAAAATTCATTTGACCAAGTAAAAAAATATTGATTTTGGGGGGTTTTGAACTTGAGACTTCCTTAGTTACACGTTCTAGCAAAAAAACTTACCAACTCATATAAGAGCTTACTTGAGATTTTATATGAACTAATCTGTATTTGAAACTTATTTTATCTATTTTTTAACAATAAAAAATATATAAATAAATATATTATGTACATATAAATAACACAAGTGAAATAAAAATAAACAATATTTTTAATGTCTTAGTAAGTCTTTATTTTCTAAGGTGGGACCTAGGGTGTGAAAAAAAGAATTTAATAAATAATTTATTTTTTAAATACTTTTTCAAAACTATAGAGATTAGATTTACATGTATCACATAGCTTGGATAATAATGACACATAACCAATATTATTAATTTTTAGAGCACCCTGAGTAAGCCATGAGAGACCTCAAAAATTTGCTAGCCTTCCTAAAATCCTATTACAAGACATGTTAGATGTTCAAAGTAGAATTTTTGATGAATAATTAAATGTTATGAATTACCCATGATGAAATATGACACCCTTGTAGATGTTTTGGAGAGCCCAAAAACTTATACAAACACTAAAAAATCTTTAAATTTTTTTCAATCTTCTAAATTTTTTCTTCTAACAATGATAGAATTTTCAAAATTGAATTTTGATTGAGAATTTAAAAAAAAAAAAAACTAGTGTCGTATGGAAACGCTCATGGACTATTTTGAAATTTCACAGTGTTCAAACCAAACCATCAAACACCTTAAAATCTTTCCAATACTCATTAAATGTTAAACTTTAGCCAGTAGGATCTTTAAAATTTAATCTTTGGTGAATAATTCATATATTTCACTCACCTAGTCCAACTATGACGCTCCAATCTACTTGAAAAAATAATATGAAGCCTCAGATGCTTCAAAATGACTAGTAGGGGTTTTGTCAACCAATATAATAGGGGAAGCATTTAAAATTAATTTTATAAGTTTTCTTTAGGCATGGACCATACAAGTACTAGTAGTGGCATGATATAGGCTTTGAGGCTTATTTACACCTAAAAAGACTTTTGGTTGCTTGAATGGAGATAAGATGAAGATCCAAGAGAAATTTGAGATCAAATAACCATTATATGCATCTTCTTAAAACTTGAATATACTTTCCACCATAGATGGCTGTACAAGTCTTTAAATAATTAATTTTTTTAATAAATTAAAATATTAATTATTAATATTTAACTCAATATAATATATTTTCCAAACACATACATCTCTTCATAGCTCTAATTCCATGTCAGAATTGATAAATCATTTTACATACATAAGATAGATCTAGAATTAATAATGATAATAAAATCATAAATGGAGTAGACAGAATAATGTTTGACACAGAGTTATTGTGGGAAAATGTCAACGAGGTAAAAAACCCACCAAAAGATTATTCATTATGAGAAACCAATCCAACCCCAATATCAATTCCTCTCGATCTCTCTTATTCTTTATTATTCAAAAAACTATTGCTCACCTAAAAATGTATCAAGTTTTAATGAATTTATAATAGGAGTAAGACTCTATTTATAATATTTAAGAAGGGAGGTGACCATTGTGAAATAATGGGTCCATCCATCCTAATAACCCATTTAATTAAATTTGTTAATTATTAAATAAGCATATCTTTATTATTTATTTTCATGAGGTTTTTACCTCATGTTAATAAATAATATATTATTATTATTATTATTATTTTTTATTATTATTATTATTATTATTATTATTATTATTATTATTATTATTATTATTATTTAATTATTTTACCAAGGCCAATGAATAATAGTCCCACTTAGAATTAAATGTTCTAACATTGATGAACTTATGGATAAGTGGTGAGGTGAGTAATACTTCACCAATATTAATTTGAAGTATGGTTACCATTGGGTTCCAATTCATCCTGAAGAGATATAAAATATAACTTTCAAGACATAGGAAGGATTGTATGAATATTTGGTCATACATTTTGACCTCAATAATGCATTATCCACTTTCATATGCTTGATGGATGATCTACTTAGGCCCTTCTTAAACTCATTCATCATCATCTACTTGGATGACATCCTCATCTTTAGAAATACTTAGGAGAAGCATATGGAGCACATCTCACATATCCTAGGCACTTTGTTTAAGACCATGTTATAAAAAAACTTAATTAAGTGTACCTTCAGTGTAGTGTAGATCTAATAACTAGGATACATCGTTGACCACACCAAAATTAGAGTAGATCCATAGAAGATCAAAGTGATCAAAGATTGTCCTACTCCATGTAATATCATAGAATTGAGAAGTTTTCTTCTACTTTATAACTATAATCATAGGCTCATCCTTGATTTCTCACATATCTCTTGGGATGCCACTTAGATAATACATGTAAAAGCTAAGTTTGATTGAACTCATGCATGATAATATGATTTTGAAGTAATCAAGCAATGCTTCTATACAATGCCTATTCTTGTAATGCCTAACTTTGCATAGATCTTGAAAATTCACATTGATGCATATGAATAGACATTCACTATAGTGATCTTCTAGTATGGACATATGGTCATATACCACTTAGATACATTTAGTGACATGGTGCATAGGTACTCCACCTATGAGAAGGAACTATATGTTATTATGCAATCAATGAAGCAATGATGACACTACATTCTCAAGAAGGAGATAATTGTTTATTCAGACCATAAACCACTTTAGTTCCTATAGTCATAGAACAATATCAAAAATGTGTTCCATATTTAATGTATGACATACCTAAAATAGTTATATCTCATGATAAATCATAAGAAAGAAAAGGACAACAAATCCAAAAATTGCCTTAGTCGATCATCGGTTAACATGTTTATTGTGATAGTGGCCACACATGGCCATAAATTCATAGACTAGGTACCCCTCTACTCATTTGATCATAACTTTGAAGTAAACTACACCAACCTCATGTAAGATAAACAAGTGTTAAAGTTATACTTGTGTAACTAGCTTCTATACAAGTTTGGAAATCTTTGTGTTCCCTCTGGTGCACCTCACCAATGACTTATATGGGAGGCATATTATGTCAATACCTTGGGACACTTTGGCATGACAAAGACTCTAACCACATTACAGTCACACTTATACTCTCTACACATGCACATAGGTGTGGAGTGACACATCAATTTTTACATTCTTTATTACATTACCAAGCCCACAAACAAGAATCTAGGACTTTACACACCTCTACCTATTCTATCTAGGCCATGGGAATATATATTCATGGATTTCATGATTGGTCTACCCATGGAGAGATGACAACATGATGTTGTATTCATTTTAGTGGATAAATTCTCTAAAATGTCTATCGTGCTCACATCTAAATAATACATTAATGCATCTGGTAATGCATAGGCATTCTTTAACCATATTTGAGTTCATTTTGAGCTTTCAACATCCATCATCTCCAACCATGATCTATGTTTTATGAATCACTTTTGGCAATCATTATGGGACTTGATGGGTATGCAATTAGATCAATTGATGGGTTCTCATCCTCAAATAGATTATAAACTAAAGTGGTCAATCACACACTTATTCATATTCTATGAATGTATAACTACATGTATGCTCACACTTAGGATGATAATTTCTTATACATACAACATGCATCCAACAAGGCTCTTTATAGCGCTATTAGACATATTTCTTTCTAGACATGTATTAGGTTTTAAACTTTAGCACCTATCGACATTTCATACCACACCCCATCAAAAACTGAGTCATGTATATTGGAATGAGAAGTTAACAAAGCTAAAAAAATTTGCATCACATCAAGCCTCTTCACTAGTACGTTCAACAAATTCTATCTCATGCCTAAGCTAAATATAAGGAGTGACATGATGCATATCACATACCTCATGCATTTTGAGTTGGCAATAAATTTTTTTTGTAACTTTATAAGGAGCACTAAGAAGGTATACACTAGAATATCAGTCCTCTATATTATGGTCCTTATAATATTATACTTATAGTTAGTGAGAATGCCTTCATTCTTGATCTACCTTAGCACTTGGCCATGCACCCAATCTTCAACATGTAACTTCTTAAGCCATGCACTCTTCCACTTCTTGAGATAGTAATGACACAACATCCTTGTTATTGGGATCATGAACATTTTCACCTTATAGAGAAGGATCAAATCATCAAAGTGATAGACACACACACCTACTATGGCACACAACAAATTTTTAAAGTAGTCAAGCTTGGGAAATACACTAATCAAGATAAGCATTACACTTTACATTAACTTTAGGCAAAGTTCCCACAATTACTCACCAAAGCAATAGAGACCACTTCTCTTCAAGAAAGGGTTACTGATCTATGTGCACCCCTTGCATAGCCAAGCTCACTCCTCATTTGCTCTAATGTGTAGTGCATGTACCTCTCACCCAATATTGAGCACACCTTTTCAATAAGTTTTCTCAAAACCTTCCATATAAGTTTTGTGTTATCTCATATATTCCTACATGTTGATCACCCCAAATCATATCTTACACACTCCATATCTTTCTTCCTAGTGTTGAGTCTTTATCAACTTTTGTGCACTCTCTTCTACACAGTTATGTGCCAAGTCCTATGACTATTCATTATCTACCATGTACCATACTTCCTATTCACCCCACACTCTAGTGTCAAGTCCTACACTTTCTCACCAACTTATATGCCCATCATATCTTTTAGCCTTGCATTACTCTCACTTATGGACTCACTGAATCCTATGCTCTTTATGTGCCTCACAGTCTTATGCACCTAGTTGGAATCCACTCATAGATCACCAACTTCTTGGGCCCCATAACACATCCACATGTTGAATTTACTTAGCCATGTTCTCTAACTAGTCCACATACCATTTCTACTAGAACTAGATCCCAAATTTAAATTCAAATGGTTGACATTATGGACATTAACTATTCTAATCATTGCAAACTACCACACCTAATAGGATCAGAGCACCCTAGATATATTCCTTGGTAATTGAATAATATTTATGACTACTCTTATATTATACGCTATAAATATGTGGCATATGCATCTATTTCATGATGATTTAATATATACATATGCCATTCCACATAGTTGTAACATCATTAGCTTTCATTATGCATCTACTTGATATACATGCATTATTGATATTATACTTTGTATTCTTTTCCCTATTCTTTTATAATTAATAAAAGTTTCATTTCTTACAAGTAAATACTTCTTATCCATTGAATGTTTTTTATTTGTTCCATCTAAATATTACACCACATTTTATTTGCATAGCCATTACTCAGTTGTCCTCGTGCACCTTGGTCTTGGGATCTATGTTAGGGATCACACTCTTTGAGATAATTTGTTTCTATTCATATTATTTTAAAGTTTAACTAATGATATTAAAAACTAATCTAGTATGGTATTATATCTCATGATATTTTAATGTTAAATTTTGAGAATATGTGTAGATTGATGGATTAAAAATATGAAAATCATTTATCTTTTTCTTTTAACCCATTGGCTTTGGCATTATTTATTTTTAACCTATTTTTTGTAGGTTACTCAAGGAGGTTATTTGAATCCATTATTCTATTTTTTTTTTATTTTTGTGATTTTTTTTCACAATATTAACATACATAACCTTAGTATATATTTATTTGTTTTTTTTGGTAGTATAGTTTTTTTTTGAAATCCCTATGTATTTTATGTTGAGTTCATTAATTAGATCCATCCTACTAGTTATACTATGGTATTATTTGATCCATTTTCTATTCACTTTGTTAATTATCTCTATGATACTATAACTTAGAAAATTTTCACCCAAATTTGGTATTTTCTTAGTCTTTTTTCCTTTATTAGATACACAAACCTTTGTATGATTTAGCACTTTTGTCTTCCATAGCTAGTTATAAAGATGTTCACTTTTCTCTACGTGTTGTGACTGACCATTTTTATCCAATAATTTCACCTTTTTTCTAAGTTATATTTCCTATCTCAGTTCCTTTTATATCTATCCTTTTTTAATATTTTGATATTGACTATTATTAATAAATTTTTATGGTTTACTATATCACTTCTTATTCAAATCCATTTCAATCTATGCTAAGTATTTTATTTCTCTTTATCAGTTGATCATTTCTATCTTCAAAATACACACAACTTATTTTTTTGCATTATTATTCTTCTATTTTTTGAATACATAACTCTTTATTATTTGAATATTCTTATTTATAAATGTTATGCATATTTGTTTTACTCTATTTTTGAGATTAATAAATCCATGATATTTCTACTCATTCTGAGTTTTTTGACATAACCTTTATTATTATTATTATTATTATTATTATTATTATTATTATTGTACGTTTGTTATCATTCAATTGTCTTTCAATGTTTCCTATAGTTTTTTATTTCCTTAGAATATGTTTTACTTACTTTGTTAAGTATTTAGAATATGTTTCTTAATTAAACTTCATATCATTTCAACCTTTGTGTATTTCACATAGAATAAATCTGTATTTGCACCTTAGATATTTTACGACAATTAAGCATGTTGATTTACAATTAAGTTTTATCTCTATCATTTTTAAACTAATATGTTATGTCTTTATATTTATAACATTTATTATCTAATTCAATTCAATCAATAAAGTATTTCTAACTAATAATAATAATTGTTTAATAGGTTTATATAAAAATAAAATCAAAATCAAAACATAGACTTTATTATTATTCCACTTCAAAAATAAAACATCCTAAGTATTGATTATTGATATTACTATTAATACACTTTCCTTATCATTGTCATATTCACTTATATCTAATTTTTTTTAGTGTGGGTTTACATTTACAAGTTAATTGATCAAAATTCTCAAATTCCTTTATATATCTAATTCAACCATACATTAGTTTTGTAAACTCATTCACATTGGCCTTCTCACACATTTAAATTTATAGGAATTTTATTATCCTTTATGATTATATCTATTATTTCATTTTATAATATTTGGTAGTTTACTTTCATAATTGTAATAACTTGTTTGTAATAAAATTTAGTATAAGTTTGTTTTTTATTAGTCATCTTTATTGAAAAATTCTTGTGTAATATTAATGAAGTGGATTTCAATTTAACCACTTTTTTATATTTTAAGAAGTTTATAAACTATTTCTCTTTAAAATGATGAAATTCTTGCTCTTAAGCATCAAGTGCATTGTCAAAATATTATTATTACTACTTTACACAACTCTTTTAATGTGAAAATGATGACTATGCAAAACTCTTTTGACATTTTAAATGAAATTTTTTACATGTTTTCCATATGATAATTTATCTACTATTAAACTTAAATGTGTTTCCAAACAAAATATTGTGAACACTCATTATACCAATACTAGTTTATACATTATGAACTTAATGGGATACTGAAGTGGGGGGATTAGTAAGCGTGAAAATGGTATTATTGACCCTATTTTACATCATTCTAATTCAAATTGTAAATTTATTAGTTTTAATGCTTCCAATGAAAATTTAAAATCATATTATCCTCTTTATCAAATTAATTATGTAACTTCTTTTGATTATAATGCTTGTAATGCTCATTATTTGGTTAAAATGATAATTTTTTTGAAAATTATGAAAAACACGGGCATCATATCTCTAAATTTTGAAAATTTCATCCATGTAAATATTGTGGTAAATACATTCATAACACTTTGTATTAGTGGAATGTGACTAAATCCCATTCTCTTAAGGATAAAAAGATTTGAAATCCTAAAAATGTGTGCATTTATTATAACTACAACCTTATTTGTGTCCTTTAGGTTAGTTTAGGCTTATCCTAAGTCTCTTTAATGTTTGCATTTATTATAACTATAAATTCAATTTAGTCTAGAGTTATGAGGTGTTTCTCATATTTCTTGTCTATTTTTTGAATTTGGGTGTTACTTTCACAAGTAACTCCTCCCCTAAGATGTCATAAACTTCCCCCCAATCTCTTTTAGAATAAGATAAGTGACACACACTAATGAAGCCTTGTAAGGTCATGATGGGATTCTCGTATCTCCATCACCCTTCCTCTTGATCTATTTTAAGAGCCCTCCCATCCTCTCTTCTAAAATAACTTAATGAATAATCTTCCTATTGTAATCTTGTGATACTCTTTTATATTGAGGTTATTACTCTCTCTCTCTCTCTCTCTCTCTCTCTCTCTCTCTCTCTCTCTCTCTCTCTCTCTCTCTCTCTCTCTCTCTCTCTCTCTCTCTCTCTCTCTCTCTCTCTATACTAATTATTGCTATTGTACATAGAATTTAGTCTTTGTAAAATTTATATTATATTTTGATAATTTTATCCATTTTATGATTTCCCCACTTGTCAACTCTCATCTCTCTTTATGTCAGTTGATTCAATTCTTAATGTAACTTGTTGATTTTCATAGTATTTTCAATATCTAACTAATGATATTAGAAACTAATATAATAAGTAAATTTATTTAATCAATAATTAAATAAATATAAAATAAATATAAATTTTTTATCTCATCGATAAGATATGGAAACCATGTAAAAATACTCTTCATCAATTATGTAAACATTTACACTCACATGCATAGTAGATAAGTGAAAGTAAAATAATAGAATTATAAAAATATAATTATAACATTATAATTTTGAATGATATAACTTTAGATTTTAGCTAAATAAACATTTAGTGAGCTATAGTGAGATATTTTCTAACTGACACTTCTAACTATTTTAAAGAAATACCTAGAAAATATCCAAAATTGATGAAATAAGTAATTTAAGATAAATAAATTAAATAATATTAATAAAAACATAAACTAACAAATTAAATAAATATAATATCAAAAATCAAGTGCTAAATTTGGCATCATACTCAACATTCCCCCTTTGATGTAAAGAGATGAAATTGCTATCATCTTATTAAGTCTTCCATGAATCTTCTTGTAAAATCCCTTAGTGATAATATCGATAAACTGATCTTCACTTCTAACATAATCGTTGAAAAAATGTTTATCATTGATCAAGTATCTAAGAAAATTATTTTTGATTTCAATGTGATTTGTTTTATCATGGAATAATTTATTCTTTGATAATTTTATTTGCCCGCTATTATCACTAAATATTTGTGTTGGCTCAAGTTGAGCCTTTATGAAATTACCCAAGATTATTCTTAGCGATAATAATTATGTGAAATATGATGTAAGGGTTTTATATTCAACTTGAATATAGGATAATTCAATTTTATCTTATTTATTTAAATATAAAGAAACCAAACTACTTTCTAATGTGAAATAATGTCCTAAAGTTGACTTCTTATCATCAAGAGATCCTCCCCAATCTGAATCTATGTATCCAATGAGACATAAATACCTCTATAATTTGAAATCAGCACAATGATTATAATTAACTCTTACATATTTGAAAATTATCTTTACTAATTAATAATTTTTTATTTATAATTTACCCATAAATCTATAAAATAATGAAACCCCATAGCTGATATCAATCTTACCATATTGAGATACATCAAACATCCCACCATTCTTCTAAAAGTATTTTCATTACTTGAATTAATTCCATCCTCTCATAATATTTTATCCACTTGAAATTGGAGTGTCTTTGGGATTCAAATATTTAATATTTTACTTTTTTAATGTCTTGGGAATTCTTAGCTTGATAAATGAATACTTCCTATTTCTTTTGATTGAGTTTCATGATATGAAATTAATTAATACAAGATAACTCATCTCAAATTATTGTTTCATAGCTTCATTGAAGATATTAAATATCTCTATAGAATTACTTACAAAGATAAAGTCATCTAAATAGAGATAAATATATAAAACATTAGAACCCAATGATTATATGTAAAGAGTTAATTCATTTTGACTTAATACAAAACTTTGATCAAATAAACAGATGTCGATTCTTTAGTACCAATCTCTTGGATATTTATTCAACACATAAATAAATAGATGCCAATTTTTTAGTACCAATATCTTAAATACTTATTCATCAAATAAATAATTTTATTCATCTTATATACCGAAAATTATTCACCCTTTGCCTCAAAACCTTTTGGCTGCCCAAATTATACTTATTCTTAAATCACTTCAAGTAGCAATTTAATATTAACATCCATTTAATGGATTTTACATACTTTATAAAAAGATACAAAAATAATTCTCATCTCATAATTATAATTCTAATCCAAAATTTTATTGTCTAAATGTGGAATCAATAACCACTTATTCTCACTTGGAGTTGATGTAGATGGATGACTAGTCTCATGTAAAGAGCTAGTATTATTTCTTGTTGAACTAGAAACATGTGCATGACTTTTTAATCCATAAAATTAAAATTAAATTTGATAACCCAATTAAATTATTAATTATATATCTAAATTATTATAATAAACATACACTTAATTTAAAAAATAATAATAATCCCTATAAATAATTATGGATTTACTAGAAGGATTATAAAATTGGTATGCTTTGATTTCATCACTATATCCTATGAAATTTAGATTTAGAGAAAAATAAAAATACTTTATCTCATCCTTAATATTTTTTGGTAATTTTCATGATTCCATTTGCTTGAAATTGGATGGAATTTACATCTCCTAATTGTACTTGGATTTTGAAGGAATCATTTAACTTGTTAAAATTGTCTTTATGACTTGTCATGTGATTTAAACAACCTGAATCAAGAAACAACAAATTATTTCCATCCTATAATCCCACATTACATGTGATAAAATAATTTAAATGATCTTAAACATCAATATATTCATATTTAAATGCTTTGTTTTCACTCTCTTGATTAGTTTGATTCTTGGCTATTAGTATCTTGCAATCTTTTATCATATGCCTTAGTTTTTTGAAATAATGAGAAGTAAATTATATCTTAATTTAACCTATAAAATTACATTCAAATTTACAATTTTAATTTGGTTTTTTAAAAATCCATTGATTCTAATTTTTATTTTCAACTTTGGTATTTTAAATCCTTACATAGGTTTCAAGTGCATGTTCTAGATCATGTATATAGTATCATCTTATCCTAATGGGAATAGATAATACCAACCAACTCATCAACACTAATAGTGTTTAAGTAATTACATTCTTAAAAATTTCTCACAATATGAAACCATATTTTACTTAAATATCTAAAAACATTCCTTACTATAACACTATCGTGGATAGTTTCTCCATTAAACCTCATTATATGTACTAAATAATTTACCCTTATGCAATAATATCCTACTTCAGAATCTTAAATTCTCAAAATTATTTTTAAGGGTTTATATTTTGATTCTCTTACCTTAATAGATCCTTGATATTAATTATCCAAGGTATTATATTCCTCATGGGATTTATTGCATCTTGTAATTATTGAGTAAATATTTGGTCTATAAAACTCTAAAATAAAATAAAGCTTGTGCATCTACCTTTTATTCATCTTTTTTTTTATTTTATAATATTCAATATTGGGGTAGTGTGTACCCTTGGAGAAAATTATCCTAAATTAATTTACATACATTAATTATCTTCAATTGATCTTTCCAATATTAAAAATTTTCACCTTTGAAAATAATAAAATTCAAATGTGAAAACTTTGAATATTCAGGGAAGCACAACTCGTAGAAGCCATTGTTTCTTCTAATAATGACATGAAACCCTTCTAAACCTTTTTTTAACATATATATCATTCAAAATGAATGTTTTAAATGCATGGAGGGAGTTTAATATAATATTTTATTTAATATGATATTGAAACTATGTATCAACCAATATATCCCATAATCACTAGCTATTAAACTATTTGTATTATACGTGAGATTATTGACAAAAAAATGTCCTAAATAAATTTAAACTTGAAAAGATAAGATTGATGGTATAAATTATTGTATACTTACAATAAAATTAAATTTGAAATTAAAAAATGTTTTTCAGTTAAAATTAATACACCACACTACCTTTGTGTGTGATTATTATAAATAAATAAAAATAAAGTAAGCTTATTAGAAAGTAAATTGCATTACAAGTTAAATCAAAGTAAAAATTAAATAAATAACTTTAATTAACCACTAATTAAACTAAAATTATACTAAATATTATAATTATAACTCACTGATAAGATATCGACATCTTTTTTCTGACTTCTTCTCCCCCTTGGAACATCCTTAAGGTGTCCTACAAAGCCTTTATAGGCCTTAAAGTGAAGGATTACTGGTCCTTCTCAAAAATAAGTATAGAGTGGATAACTCTACCTATTGTGATTGAAAACATATAAATTACCTAATAAATTACCAACCTTAATTAAAAAATTCAACAAATCTATATAGCTATGTTCCCAAAGGATGATGCACTCTTATAGTTTGTAAAAGACAATAAAGAGTACATGGTGAAATTAGGATTACTTGATAATTTGGACTAGTTAGAGGACTCAACCTACTAGAAAAACCTATAGATTAAAATCATTACCCCTAAGGTGAACATTTTTTTGGCTTGTAGCTAACAATAAAAATTATTATAATAGACAACTTGGAAAATTTTGGGATGACCATCCCCAATAGGTGTGCTTTTTGAAATTCAACACTAGAATCAATGAATCATTTATTCCTTGATTATATGTTTATGTCTTCTATCTATAACCTCCTCCTTCAGTAGTTTAACTTATCTTAGGTCAATCCTATCTCCATCTTAGACCTCATCTTCTAATGAAAAACTCCATGGAATCTCCCATATTTGTTCTTCCTTTGGTCTATATCCCTACCCCACTTTTTTAACTTATTTGGTCCAAAAAGAATAGTTGTATCTTCAATCGTAAATGCTCCAAACCTTTGATATCCTTCTATAGGCTCCAATTTTCTATAATTAAGAATTGGTAGATGGAAATACCTAATGAAAATTTGTGATCTTTCAAGTCTGATCAAGATATCCTTAACAAGTGGAATCTCTTTCCCCCTCCCATCAAGCCTAATTTGAACACGAGCCTCATGAAATGGTAACATACGTTAATGGGGTGGTTGAATATAAATTTTGATATAGATCCCTAAGGAAATCCTATAAAGGTGGGAATGGAAGAGTCATCAAGGACAAGTTAAGGACCACAATTGGTACCTTTGTGAGAATTATGGGTATCTAATATAACTAAGTTATTGATGTTGAAGCTACCATTTGGTGTCATGTCCCCTTTTTCATGGACATTGACAGTCATGATGATTAGCCTATTATGCGACCTTCGTAGGCTAATAGGATGGATAGAGGGTCATAATGGAGCTTGGCTTGACTTTGATTTGCAGAATTTCTACATTTGATTTTCATTCAGGTTATTTCGGACACATTTGGCCTAAGCTCCTACTTTTTAGGGATATGGGATATGCAGCGGAGCACCTTTATTTTGGTATGGTCATGTGCAGATTCACTCCCTGATTTACTAGCTTTGATCGGTTTGAGGATCCGACATGTATTGAGGGAGATATTAATATTTGATTGATTTAATCAAATATTAATTATTTAACCTATTTTTAATTAGAAACCCTAATTCTAATTTAAGAAACCCTAATTAGGGCAAACATATCTTTTTGAGGGTATAAGGGTTTCTCATGGAGGCTATTATTGATTATGATTTGATTATTGATTTTGATATTGAAGAATTCTTTTGTGAAGACTGAGCCAAGGGTTCCTGGATTCCATTTGCATTGGAGAACGTCAACTCTTTAGTGTGTGCGATTCAGAGGCTGTGAAATATCAGCTGATCTATTGCCGATTTGAGAGATAGCTTCATACAGAAGTTATCACAGAGGTTTACAGATTTGAGAGGTAACTTCATATAGAAGTTGTCACAGAGCTTTTCAGGGATTTATTTCATTATGCTTTTATTCAGATATTGCACAAATAAAGATCTTCTCTATTAGAGCCGTCCCAGATTTGCAAAAGATCAGATTTTGAGATGATATTTGTATTCATTTATATGCGTGCCAGAGATTCATTATTGTAATCATTCTGAAGAATAATAAGAGCACTGATTTGCCAGTTAAGTGATTTACTGTGGTTTATTTATTATTTGAATTTATCTTGCAAAATCGTATCTTATTTCATGCAAAAGTAAAATATAGTGAAACAGTCAGAAAAATATCAGGTTTCAAAATTGAAGAGAAATGGGGATATTACAGTGGTATCAAAGCTTTGGTCTTTGGTATCATAGTTTTGTGTCTTTCATATATCTCTATTGGGAGGGGATATCATAGTGGTATCAAAGCATTTGTAGGAAGAAAGGAGCCCCTAAGTAAGGGACATCACAGTGGTATCAGAGCTTTATCCTACCAGCCTGAGGAGATTATTTCTTTACTTAGTTTTCAATTTAAAAATTATACAGATAGAGCTTTCCAGCATTGGCAAAATATTGATTGAGAACTGCAGCCAGCCTACATGGTGTTCTATATTCTTATTTGTTGCTATACAGATTCTGTACAAATCCGTACCAGGCCGTACAGGTAGAAAAGGGGCCAGGGGTTACAGTGGTTCTCACACAAATTATATCAAGAAAAAAGATCCAGAATTGCAAGGAAAGACAGCGATAAGGACACAAAGAAAAAGATTGGAGCATCCTTGCACCAGCACAGCTGAGGGAGGTCTGTTTGGGGGAATACGGCAAGTTTGATGTTTGCTATTCCAGTTGTCACCCACCGTACAATTGCTCCAGGCTAACATCACACCATATATTGAAATTCTGAGGCCGTCCTGCCCAGAACCAACTCAAGAGTGGAACGCAGTTTTTTTTTTTTTCTCCCAGCAGAAGCCAAGAACGTGGGTCACGTGTAGGATAGTCAACAACTGAATCCACAAACGAAGAGGTTTGAAGAAGTATTGTAGGTACGCAGAGGTTTTGAGCATGGAGGAGTGTGACTTTTTGTCCAAACCTGCTCTGGTTTGCAACCCTGCATTTTTTTTCTCACTCACATAGCACCCCAGCGCCTAGCCGATATCTACGCTCTGACCTTCTTCTTCAAATGCCGATTAAGAAGCTCCAAGGAAGGTGCTTTTACCAGAACCAGGGTATTGACAGATTTGGCTGAATGCACAGATCAGATGGTGACCACTGTGTTGGCCTGCATGGATCTAGCTGACAAAATATTGACCTGTGCATGTCTATGGCAGCATTGGTTTCTTTTTTTTGGTGCATGCATGGCAGCGCTGTATGGAACCTAATTATATTTATTTCATTCCTTATAGCGTTAGTCAAAAATCTAAAATCTGCGCTAAAATCATTTTTTTAATTAGCAAATTTTTAGTTATTATTTTTTAGTCGTTATTTTATTTAAGTGAGTTATTATTCGCTTGAGTACACATAAGGGTTTTTACTCTGTTAGTAAATCATGGGTACCTCAAGTACTCAGAGACAGTGGGACTATGAGATGAAGAAGTTGAAACTAAGTTTGAAGAGGTTAAATGAATCTCTTTCATATCCTACATCAAAAGACAAATCCACACGGTATATGACAGCGAGGGATGAGTGGGATTTATTAACTCCGCAAGCTCAGGGGAGGTTGTCTTATGATCGCTTTGTTAAGCTGAGGAGGGAGCACTACAGATCACTTAGACAAGAGAGCAGCGTGTCCCATGATTATTATGATTATTATGAGATAGGAGTTAGTGAAGATGAAGATGAGTACGATGCTTGCACTCAGAGTGTAGAGGTGTGCTCAGATGTTAGTGCACTGAGGGGTGATGATCTCTTAGCTATGGCAATGATTGTAGAAGAATCCCAGGATCCAATTATTGCCAATGACACTCAGGAGAATGCAATGGACAGTTTTGAGGACTTAGTTTCACCGGTTGTTCCTTTCCATATGGAAGAGTTAGATGGTGATGCTACAGTTGTTGATACTCCGTCTGTTGATATGAGCTTTGGAGTTGATTTATAGAGTATGGATGATCATTTGTATA
The DNA here is from genome assembly GCA_037957365.1 of Torreya grandis. NCBI lineage: Eukaryota > Viridiplantae > Streptophyta > Pinopsida > Cupressales > Taxaceae > Torreya > Torreya grandis. Next base: position 63,616 of record JARHVA010008059.1, on the reverse strand, counting down.
TTGAGGTAGTTGGTGGTGAGTACATTCCTGTAGTTGTTGCTGAGGAGCATGTTGCTGATGTTGATACACATGTTCAAGATTTGGGAGTACCTGATTCTGATGAGTTTGAGATACCAGTGGAGTTGAGTCTCCAGATTGATTATTCTCACATGGATAACAGTGTGGTACAGTTGATTGTGCCACCTTTACAAAGAGATTAGTTGGGGTGTGTGGGGGAGTATGTTGATGCTTCCACATATAATTTTTACTGCACTGAACCATTCATGGAGTATTTGCTGGATAGTGCAGGTGTTCATCTGGACTCACATAAGATGACAGAAGGTGTTCTCGTCTGAGGTACTAGCATTATTAGCAGATTGGGTGAGGAGATTTTAGTGGCCCTTTCTACTATGGTACCTTATAGGGATGTTGAGGTGGAGTTCGTTGAGCTGAGATTGGAGCCATCCATTGAGTCCCAGTTGGGCAATAGTGAGCCAGTAGCAGAGTTTGGGGTTTCCTACCAGCATCATAAGGTGAGGTATGCTCCTTATTTTCCTTTGCATCCAGAGATTAGTTTTGGTGTCAGTGATTCAAGGACCAATGATTGTCATATCCACGGTCCAGTTGGGTGTGGGTATCAGTTAGACAGGGACTTGAATTTTGACAGAGTGGATGTTTTAGTTGGCTTGAGTTCCACAGAGTGCTTTCTTCTACCGGCATCTACAGTTGGTCTTCAGATAGTTATTTGGGTGTCGAGTGCAGTTTTTCAGTTGCTAATTTTGATACTGTTGATGCTGTTGATGTTGATGATTTATTTACATGGGTTGATTGGTGACATGATGGATGTTACACAACTTTTTCCTTGGGATCCAGGTGGATCGAGTAGTTCATTGTTTCGAGATTGCTTGGGGACAAGCAATTTTTGGAGGGGCAGATTGTCATGTCCCATTTTTCATGGACATTGACAGTCATGATGATTAGCCTATTATGCGACCTTCATAGGCTAATAGGATGGATAGAGGGTCATAATAGAGCTTGGCTTGACTTTGATTCATAGAATTTCTACATTTGATTTTCATTCAGGTTATTTCAGACACATTTGGCCTGAGCTCCTATTTTTTAGGGATATGGGATATGCAGCGGAGCACCTTTATTTTGGTATGGTCATGTGCAAATTTACTCCCTGATTTACTAGCTTCGATCGGTTCGAGGATCCGACATGTATTGAGGGAGATATTAATATTTGATTGATTTAATCAAATATTAATTATTTAACCTATTTTTTATTAGAAACCCTAATTCTAATTTAAGAAACCCTAATTAGGGCAAACATATCTTTTTGAGGGTATAAGGGTTTCTCATGGAGGCCATTATTGATTATGATTTGATTATTGATTTTGATATTGAAGAATTCTTTTGTGAAGACTGAGCCAAGGGTTCCAGGATTCCATTTGCATTGGAGAACGTCAACTCTTTAGTGTGTGTGATTCAGAGGCTGTGAAATATCAGCTGATCTATTGCCGATTTGAGAGATAGCTTCATACAGAAGTTATCATAGAGGTTTATAGATTTGAGAGGTAACTTCATACAGAAGTTGTCACAGAGCTTTTCAGGGATTTATTTCATTATGTTTTTATTCAGATATTGCACAGATAAAGATCTTCTCTATTAGAGCCGTCCCAGATTTGCAAAAGATCAGATTTTGAGATGATATTTGTATTCATTTATATGCGTGCCAGAGATTCATTATTATAATCATTCTGAAGAATAATAAGAGCACTGATTTTCCAGTTAAGTGATTTACTGTGGTTTATTTATTATTTGAATTTATCTTGCAAAATCGTATCTTATTTCATGCAAAAGTAAAATATAGTGAAACAGTCAGAAAAATATCAGGTTTCAAAATTGAAGAGAAACGGGGATATTACATTTGGGGTATTCAAATTTTTATCTATTTTAGAATTACTTAACTAATAATATAAATGGTTTCATTAAAAATCCTAAATTCCTTATTAGGAAAGGTAAAACCTTCCCACACTATCAACCAAATCATTTTTGATGCCAACTATCTCCTTCACTCAACCTAGTGTTCGATAACACACAACTATGGTGAGGGAAGTGTGGTTACTAATACACTTGAAACTTTGGGTGTACTCAACCCAAAATTATCCATGTGGATTATACCACTCAATATCCCATCTTGTATCTATCTCTTGATCAATAATGATTTATACTATCAAGCTTCTCAAGCTTGAAATGGGTATGTACATGAGAATAATAATCATGCCTAAGCAAACTTCAAACCACACTTATGTCATAAATATGAAACTAAATTCAAATCCAATGACAAATTACATTATTCCAAAACGTTTCCTAGTAAAGGCTATTGGATAAAACCAAAAAATATAATTTTAAACTACTATATAGTCCTCTACAACTTTCAACATCTAATAAAAAATAAGATCAACAACATGGGAGGAGATTAGGACCATTATGAATCCATTTCCTATGTAGAAGTCTAATAAAACTAGAAATTATATATAAATTTGAGAAAGGGTAGACTTATAGAGTTTATACTCTAAATTTAAGGTCATGACAAAATATTGGCTAGGGATTTTATGGTAGGCTAGAAACAACACCAAGTTGTCTTCAAGGGAGTCAAGGTGGATGTTACTGAATAACTTATCAAGGATGTCATGGGTATCTCTTATGAAGTCACTAAGGTATTAAAATATAAAAGGTAGAATTGGGAACTCATGCATGCATTCTTTGAAATAGACATTGCATTTTAAATAGACAAGAAGGGATTTCCTAGTCCTAATCTTCCAAGGAGATGGCCAAATATCTTCTTAAAGGTAATGTGCTATTTAAATTTAGAAGGAAAGTTCACTCATATATTTCACACCATTTCTTATTGTTAATCCATTTCAAATGGATTTAGATTAGTTTATCATACTAACTCCTCATGTCATTGAAATATTTAGTCTTATCCTTCAAATAAAAACCCTCTTTTGACATAATCTAACAAGGACTAATTTTTTTGATAACTAAAAGAGGGACCCCATTAAAAAACCAAGAAATAAATATTTTGGATAGTATTAAAGAGAACTTTGATAAGGAAAATTTAGCTAAGGCATGGAAGGATGAGGCTTCTCCTTCCCCTTTCCCTATTCACCCATGAGAGGTTGGGAAGAATGAAAAAATAAAATCACGTGATTCTTATCCCATAGAGAAGAGTGAAAAAAATAAGGTTAATAGAAGTCTCAAGTTCCCTTAGGGTATTGAAAACCCTAACTTTGAAATCTATGAATTGAAAGCTACGTAAGTATTGAAGAGGGATGATGATTTGTCTTAGCTTCTAGAGGGATTCAAGCAAAAGTTGGTAAAATTCCATGTTAATCTAAAAAAAATGGGGAAGCAGTTGGTGACATTGATGGAATAATGAAACAATTTCAAGTAATATGTGGAAAAAATGAATGAAGGGATGGGAGACCTGAAAATGGTGGAAGGAACTAGAAGGAAGATAGAGAAAACCCCAAATATAAAAGGTAAAGACATTTTCACCATCACCTTAGGGATCTATAACCCCAAGAAAGGAAAAGTGAGGGTGGAAAAGGACAAAGGCTCAACTGAACATGGGAAAAACTTGGTGGAAGGCCATAGAACTCAAATTTAAGGTATGATAAGTAGTAATGTGAAAAACAAGACATGTATCAACTAGAAAGAGACCCACTCTAAATAAATATAATAGGTGTCTTTCTATTTTGGTCTTGTTTTAAGGTTCCCATTTTGGTTTAATTTTACTGACTCTTAGCATTTGGTATGCCATGTAGGCCTAGTTTATTATTGTCTTGTATTTAATTTTGTATGCTAAACTATGGTTTCTAGGTCCTTGTAAAATCTTATTTTCACCTATCAAATAAAAAAGATATGGACATCATGCAATAATCCTCTTCATTAGTTAAGTAAACATGCACACTAGGCAAATGAGAGTCTAAAAATAGAATTATAAAAATAGATAAATATAAAAATATAACTCTAGAAATAGAAGTTTAACTAAAATAATTTTAGATTTTAGTTACATAAACATTAATTGAATTATAGTGAACTAGATTATAACTAACACTTCTAGCTATTTTTTAGAAACTTCTTGAAAAGTGTTGAAAATTGACCCAAAAATAATATAGGTTATAAATGAATTAAATAAAATTCTTAAATAATTACAAAAAAACTAAATTAAATATAATATCAATAATCAAGTTCCCATATTGGTATCATATGAATTAAATAATTATGCTAAACACAATATTATCTAAGTTGAATAAATTGGCTATAAAAGCACCCTTCTATTAATTCATGAACAAGGAGATAAATTTTTATGAACATAAGAGTGGATTTTATAATATATTTGTGTTGTGTTCATGGGAATATTTTTTTAATGAACCCACAAATTTATTAAGCATTCTAAAATTAACTTAATAAGATGAAATGCATTAACAAAATTCTTCATGAAACTAACTTCAAAATTGCCTTACTAGAACTAGCAAAAACTCATGATCAATTTATTTGATGATTCTATTGATAATTTTAAGTTATTCAAAAAAATTTGTGATTTTTAATATTAGAAATTTACATTTTTGGATTTTTTTTTTCATTGTTTCTGAACCAACCTAGAAGACTAGGGAAAATATTCTAAATTTGCTCCTACAATTACCTTCTAGAATTGGCCAAAAAAATAGTTTCTAATGAGATTAATTTTTTTTTTTTTTTTTTGCATATTTGAAATTATAAAAAATTTAGTTTCAAGTCTATCATTAGGAAAAATTTGATTTTAGGTATTTATTTTCATTGATTTGCAAAAGGGTTTTAGAAATATTGAAAATGACAAAGAAGCACTAAAACTTGTTTGCTACACAATTAAGATATTTGATTCTCATTTATTTTAGCCTATATATTTATCCTATCATAATAAATCACATTTAAAAAACATATTAATCATGTCTTAGTGTATAGTAGACAAGTTCTTGTTGATAATTCTAGTTTCTATAAGTAAATGAATTTCAATTAACAACATTTAAATATGATTCAATCTTGAAGCAATAGTTTTTTATTTTCTCAAAATAGTTTTCCTAAGTTATTTGATTCCAAAATAGTGGAATATTTAAAGGACATTGATCTTAAACTAAGCTAGTTACTCATCATCACTCTATATCTTTCTAGTCTATCATGATGCCTTCAGAATTTAATCAGCATTAAAAGTATTAAAAATAAATCAATACTAAATTCATTTAATTTATTTATTTAACATTATTATATACATATATTACTAGGACATATAAATGTCATTGATAAGTTATCAACATTAAAATGTGTGCATTAAATGAATAAAGTTAAAAAAATTCATGACTATTCATAAAGTCTTATTAGTCCATTGTAGCTAAAGGGTGAATTGGTTTTACATTAAAAAATTCATTAAACATAAAGAGTGATATATGGTGATAATGTCATTACAAACTTATTTTTCCAATTTAACCATAGTTATATATATACTTAAGGAATAATTGTATAGCTCTAGGGTTTTCTTGACATAAGTACAAATACATTGTGTTAATTCAATATATTTGAATATAAAGGTACAATCTTCATTTCTTAGTTTATTTGAAAATTTTAAACACAAAACATCATAACACTTCTTATGTCTTCATTTTAAGACGTATATATATTTAATTCATAACCAATTATGAAAATATGTAAGGATGTGTGTGTGTACATACATACATATAGCATAGGGTTTTATCTTTTATCAAAAGTAAAAATTTGTGATAAAAAAAGTTGGCATCATAATGTGATTTACAATCTCTATGTAGAAGACATAGGCTTATGAAACACATGCCATCAACATTTTGCAAGCCCTAATTGAGTCCATGGATTTGAATGTAATTAGTCATATCTACAAATGTTATTGTCCTAATAGGCCATCATTGGTCCATACATACTTACATACATCAAAATTAATACATTGTAATAAAAAAATGTCTTCATAATGTAGCCCATAGGCTCTTCATATAAGACTCATGCTTATGCAACATGTCATTAATGTTGTGTATTACCTAGTCAAGGACATGGGTTCATCCAAGGTTGGTCATGGTCAAGATTGTTATAGTCCCAATAGGCCATGGTGGTTCTAATTTACACACACACACACACACACACACACACACACACACACAAAGAGAGAGAGAATTTGATTATTATGTTTTATAAGAAAATAAAAAAAAACTAATTGGTTTTATATATCCACAACTTTTTTAAATGTGAAGTAAAATAAATTTATTTCAAACAAATTCTTAATATATGTTTATTTAATCATATATGCATAGATTCAAGAAAACCTAACTTCTATTATTGTTTATTTATTTTTATATATTGATTTCTAATGTATTAAATTTATTTGATAAAAACATTAATTTTTAATACATAAATTTAAAAATGGAATGATTTTTTTATATATTTTCAATCCAAATACTTCAAATTTTAAGAAATATAATGGAAGAGAGGGAGATATTGAGAAGAGTGAGATATTCTCATTTCTATTTTCAAATTCAAAAAAATGATAGAGGTAAGGATATTCATATGCAATTTTTATTATATAATAAATAAAATCACAAGGATAAGCTTATTAAAAAAATTAAAGTAAGAGAGGGAGGGAGAGAGATCCATTTGTCTCAAAAAAACACCCATTTTAACATATCAAAGGAAATAAGAAGAGACATTCACTTCTTTAAAAAAATGGCTCTTAATCATTTCCAATGAAAAGGATAACTATTTATATTTTCCTAGAGAAGGGTTGGGAGATACACAAATCTATAAATTTATTTAACATTGAAAACAAAAAAAGGGAAAATGTATAAAAGGGACATACCATAAAGCCTTATTGCTTTAGACTCCTTCCAAGTTTGTCTCCAATATCTTTATTCTAAGAAAATTTAACAATCCAAAAATGGCCAAGAGTTACCAATAAAACTTGAGTTTAATTTCTTTTCCTAAAAAATCTCACCAATCTCATTAATGGAGAGAGGCTACTATCCTTATAAAATCATTCATTTTATTACATTGAAAATAAATTATCTTACAAGAAACATGTGAGTTTACTTTCAAAAGTATACCTAATTTATTACAAAATTAATAATCTTTTACATGCCCACATGGGCTTCTTACAAATCTATTTTATTCTTTAGCAAAACTTCCCACACATTCCAACTAGTGGGTCAAGATGACCAACTAGGCTATAACCCTAAGTTTTATAGGCTTCCTATAAATCCTAGTTGATAGGGATCATATCATTTCTAGGAGACCTATGAAACCTTTTAATTTATATAATTAAAATACTGATAATTTTAGGAATTATAAATTACATGATTAAGATGTGTTATATTAATTAAATTAGACTTTATAAACCTAAATAATAGTGTTCAACTAATAACACAATGGGAAAATATTTTTTGAAATTATTCATAAAATAAAGGTTGTCATACCCAAATAATGACTTGAGTTGGCAAGGGAAAAATGACTCCACATGAGGGGTCTTACAAGAATCATACAAGTCTTTTAACTTTTGCATTACTTCCCATGGAATTTTTCACCCTTATATATGCTTAAAAAAATTTCTATTAACTAGGGCCCTTATCAAGGACAATGCTTTTGAATTATTGTGATTTTAGGATTGAGATTTTTATTTTTGGTTCAGTTATTTATAAATCCCCATTATAGATGTTTAACCATAAATCATTGAATATGAAGTATTCTCAACTTACTTGGACCATTCAAAGTAGGTTTCTTTCTTGGTTAGTTTTGTGTCAATAATTATTTTTATTAAATGTATTTTTATACTAAATAATATGGATTAGTTAATTATCAATCCAAAAGGTTTATTTTTCTATATAAAACTAAATCAATATACTAAATCTATCAATATTTTCACCTCTCTTATATACCTAATGGTATGTGAATGAATCCCATCTTTCATATATACCTGATGATATGTGAAGGAGACATTAAATCATATAAGATCATAATGATACATGGAACTTAGGTAGTACATGAAAATTATTCATTCTATCTATAACACCTAATTAGAAATAAATCCTTTTACATGGGAATAATGACAACATATAGTAATATATTTTTTACTTTTAGACTTTACTTTTAATGATAGACATAAATGGATAATGGAGAGAAAATGAAAAAAATGAAGTTTTATCTTTATTTATCCTTAGAAATTTATATGTATTTTGCCTTAAATGTCATTGTTATATCTATATTAGCTGATATATGCATTAGTTAAAATTTTATGACACTAATGAGTAAATGCGAACCAAATGCATCATTAATATCAAACATTGTGATTGTTAGGTTTCCACATTTTTGGGGGTTTTGAAAGTTTATATGGTTTGTATAATTTTTTTTTAATAAGTCAAAATATAATACTTTACTTTTATTTCAAGTAAAATCCTCTAAAAAGGTACATGATTTTTAAATAAAAAGATTAAAAATAAAGTTCCAAATTAAAAATATATATATTTTTTTTAATGTTTCATTGATATCAATGTTAGGGCAGGTGGATAAAATGAGTAATGT